>OMLP01010469.1:22030-35704 GCA_900302685.1 Spondyliosoma cantharus | reverse complement strand
TGAGCAGGGGGCACTGCTTGGTGAAGCTGAAAGAGGAGAGATGACATGCTGTCACTCTGAGTTGACGGTCACTGCTCAATGCTTTAGCGCCTCCTGACACTTTCTATTCAGACCAGGGAGACCGCAGAGCGCCTCCGGCATGCCGAGGGATCCCGCCTTTTAATTGAGCCTTTACCCAAGATTCATTTCACTCTGCACCTAGGGCCTCACTGGGAGCAGACAAAACCATGAGAGTGACAAAACTGGGCCTCGCATTGTTCCGGCTCAGAGGCTGGTGAAACCTAGACCTACATAAAAAAGTTAACCTTTAGAGACATTATCCCGCTTTCACGGGCAAGAAACCTCACTAATCTGAACCTCCAGCATATGAAAGTCATTTTATAATCATAAGACCCCTCTTTTAATGTATAAGACCTCCATTAACCAATATAGCTATATGGCTAGAGTTAGATCCCCTGAGTGGAAAGACGTTCCTTATGAAAGACAAATAAAAGAATGAGATGACCTTGTGCAAGATACCCGAAGGCCGCAATATGACTTTAAGATGTAAAGATTACTTTCAGGTAATTTGGCAACACCTTAAATGTGGATATCTGTAATTTCCTAATAAATTACCTTCCTGGTAATAACTATGCAGCTGGTGCTAGTAAACTTCAATCATTTATCAATTATTACCATACTCCATATTGTTTTGGTTAGAGCACAGAGGGTCAACTCACAAAAATGTGAAACTTGTCTCCAGGCAATTAAGTAATCGATTGAAAATTAAAAATAAAGTTTCCACAATAAATAAATAAAGAATTAATATTTATTCATGTTCAAAGAGTGGTTCTTTCAAGGAAAATGCAAATGTTGTGTATAATTAAGCCCAAAAAATGAGTTATTTCCAGGAAAATAACATGTTGCTGGATATTCATCAAGAAGGGAATATAAAAAGAAATTGCTGTTACCAGTTTCTAAAATATAAGTATTTGTTGCTTTTCTCTGATTTGAAGAAATATTACCTTGGACTCTGGGAAATTAAGAAAAACGTAGCAATAATCATTGGCTACTTACCTGTTTTGCATGTTAAACTGAAAGCAAAGACTAATCCACATATCATACATGCTGAGATACTGACATTCCTCTCTCTCTCTTGTTCTAATTATTGCCTCCATCATACTCTATAGTGATTAACATTCCATAAAGTCACATTAAGCTATGGTCCATTTCAGTGGAGCAATCACATGGAAGCCCTTACAGAATGTGAGCAGGAAAGGGTTGATGATGCGTGAGTTTTACACTCGTGTTCTTTTCTTATATAACTTCACTTCAAAAAGAGGACCGGATCTCAATGTGACTTAATCTCCAAAGCCCGTTCTGACAGTGGAGACGAGGAACCATAGAGAGTCCTAGCAGGCCTCATTAGCGCCAGCTGGAAAGGAGGGGCCTCACCTGCTGTGACGGATCTTCTCAGACCTCTCAGTGCAAACAACGTGCTTCATTATTCTCCTCCTACAGCGGCTCCGCTGGTCCAGTGCGACGGCTGGCAGCTAGAAGCAGGATGACGTGCGATGCTAAATGAACTCCTAGAGAGCTGTTCAATCTAATGTAAGGACTCAAGAGAAAAACAAGCGAGGCAAGAGTAAACATGTAATTTTGAAAATACATGTAATTAGGAAAATTAGTAGTTTTGAAGATGTTGCATTACAGAGCATAACGCAGCATTTGCCTGATGAGGGTCGAGTACCCAAACGTGACAAATAAATGTAATTTTGTAAGACAGAGTGGGAGGTTGCTTGCAACTGTAGATATTATACACACTAGTGAACTGGAGACTATCTTGCAGTAGGATCGAATCAGCTATAAAGCCTGTCAACATGTTCATGTTGTGACCTTACTCAGTAGTCATTACTACATTATTACATGAGACGCAAACAATCTTCGAATCATTTTGATAAACTTGTACTTGAAGTTTCGTGACTGCATCTTGCATGGATGTGAAGCTATATAACAATGCGTCTTTAAGGTGGATGCCTGTGCCCGGATAGACCATGACCTGAAATTTGGGCAGATGCCAGAGCCCTCGAGGGCCGTTTGGACTAGCCGACAAAGGAAGTGTCGCAGCCATGCGGCCCTAAGATAATTGCTCTCAGCCTGCTTTCAAGCGGCAATAATGTTCTGATGCTAAATAACAGCCAACTTTCTCCAATCTCTTCTCGCTGATGAGACTGGTAATCTGATCACTATTTATACACCACATACGAGTCTCTATATTACAGTCATGGTTACCCTCTACAGTCTACAGTCACAAACTTTTACATCAGTCTGCTTTGTTTTGTAGCGAAATGTCTTATTCAGATGTTCAAAAACGTGCATGAATAGAGTAGACCGCGTCTGCTGGTTGTTGGAGATTGGATGTTGGAAGTCGACTGAGATTAAGCAAGCAAAAAAAATGAAGGCATCAAGCGACACAAGGGGAGAAAAAGAGAGAGAAATCTAAGAGAGCACTGTTGGCTGACGGTGAAAAATGCTGCAAACTGACTGATTTGTTTTTAAAATCAAGTGCAGCTTCAACTAACACTAACGCTAATACTGCTAGCGCTAATGTTAGCGACACAGCTGAGGCAGCACAGAAGGGAGACAGACAGGACAGGAATGACGAATGATGGTAAGACATGTTTTTATTATGGAGCAGCTGGCTCTGATGATTTATTAATTTGGTTTTATGCATTGGGGTTGTGCATTGATATGTATTGTTAATGGAGATCACTGGGGCTATCAAAAGTGCGTGTGCTTTCCGTGTGTCAAGCAAAAGTTGCACACAGCGCACCCCCCATTGGTGGGCCGCTGGTGGGTGGAAATACCAGGGCCGTTTTTTGTTTCCAGTCCGTCACTGCTTGTGACTCCTCTAATGAACACTGCAGCACCCAGCTAAACAGGACCGGTGTCGCCTTGTTTCTTATCGTCAAGCTTGTATGACCTAGCAATGCTAAATAAGGGGGCGGGACTTAGGATGGGCAAATTGTACCGACAAAAGTCTGTCCACAAACGCCTGGCGAAATACTCAAAAACATGCTTCTGTCTCAGTAACAGCTACAATAGGAGTCTCCTGGACCGCATGATGACTCACACACAGACTCACAAGGTGAAAATATTGCCAGCCGAGACTGTCGCAGCTGGTATCAAGCATTAACTGATGAGCCATTCCTCTCAATATGAGTCAAAATTGGATCACCTGCACCTGTGCTGTTGGGTTCACCACGGTGGGCAGATGGACAAAAGAACAAGACAAGGATAAATTATGGAAGGAGCGAAATTAAAAGTCTCCCCTTGCCCGCTCTTCAGGGGATTTCACACTTGTTGAGCAGTGATTTTAAGGCTGGATGCAACAAATAAACCACTCATTGAGAAGGAAGTTTTTTTGCAGTGTATGGACAGGAGCAATTTCCCCAGTGACTGACAGCTCAATAGTGATCCCTGTCTCTGTGTCTCAGTGTGTGTTCTGACTCCCTGCCTGTTAATAAGCAAACCTCCCTAAAGGCACAGCTGGCTTCTCTGTTTGCCTTATTACCAAGGTCTGTCCTATCAATACTAAATTTAATGGAGCAGCAAAATGTAAAATGCACAGCGCAGGGCTTTTGAATTTATACACTGTCTATTGCAAATATACCATACAATAGGTACCTGGAAACTATAAATAAACATGCAATTTAATGCAATGTGCACAATGGCCCTGCAATGGAAACACACTGGCTATGAATATATTTAACCCTTTGTTCCAGGGGGACAACAGCTCTGAGAGGCTGAACCTAAACACAGCTGTGCTTTGAGCTAAAAGCTAGTGTCAGCACTCCAATATGCTCATAATGACAATGAGAACACACAGATGTTTTCAGAAGGTAATTTTTACTATGTAAAGTAGTTTAGCATTCTGTCATGCTCACATTTGCTAATTTGAACTTAAAATACAGCTGATGGGATGTGATTTGTTTGGAGGTATAAGTCTTGCCAAAATGGTAGTTCTGATAGCAATAGATAAAAAGCCAGGGGATCAGCGAAGTCAGCAGGATTCATCCTCTGAGGACAGTTGATGTCAGATCCATCCAGTATTTGTTATGATACTTCAGCCTGGAATGAGCTGAACAGATCAACTGACCAATGTTGCCATCCCTAGAGGCATGATGCTACCATGGCTGCAAAGAAGATGTTGTCTTACAGTCTCAAAGTTCTTTCTGAAGGTTCTCTTGCTACTTTGACTGCTGTATGATGTGTGTGTGTGTGTTTTTTTTTTATAGCCTTTATGTTTCTAGACCAGTCTGTCACTGTCTTCCAAAAACGGTCTGGTAGTCTGCAACTTAGTCAGCCTAAAAAAGTGACAAGTGTAGTTGAAGCTTCTACAGATTTCTTTGTTAAATTCCTGACATCCCAAAGAAGTGGACTGGACAGAGCTGTCTTTAAAACTGCCAAAAGAAACTGGCTAACAGCGTGTCATGTTAGCGCATTGCAAATCCGAAAAAATAAATCTGTACTCTATCTCAAAGCAAACCATTTGCAAAAGCAGCCATTCAGCTAAAAAGTCTGTAAATCCCCAAACGAGTAATTCAGCAACAGTAAAATCTCGTTGGGATGGTAGAAATGGAAAGATAGTCATATTTTTTGTGTTTCTTCTGTGTTTTTTCCTGATCTACAGTTAGTACTTTATATGTATCTATGAGAATGCATTTGCAATCTTAAACAGTACATATAGCTGTATATTTAACGGGGGGCATCTGAGTGATTTACAAGGCAATCGGTCTGTGATCTTCCTGGGCCCCTGCAAAGCACTATAAAGGATAGCAAAGCTGTGCCTTTTAAAGTAAGAATGCCTGGTCAAAATGTAACTCTTCTGAATAATATATCAGTTACAGGTCTGAGTGGAATATGATGGCATCTTGGTCCGTACCTGGACAGCGGACACATTTTGGACGCAAACTGTGGTGTTGTGTTGGACTGCTTTATAATGAATGATGTAAAGTGCAACGTACAGTCTCTAAAGTCACCACCGACTTGTTTCCACATCTCTCTGACACGGCGACTATAACTACTACAACTATAAATTGCATGTTTTACAGTGGCAGTATTTATGACAAGCGTGTTTGATTGCATTGTAATGTGGAGGGATTGCCTTTGTGCATACCAGCCGCGTGGATTAAATCACAAAATCTAAATCTGTATTAAAAAGAATAAAAGTCTAGTATCATTAAAAGTGATGTTATTCACCAGCAGGCACAATAAAAGTAATTGAATTTGAAGGTTTTAATTCAAATTTCTTTTTATGTTTTCATTCGGAGAGTTTCCTGAAAGTGATGATGACAAATGACCCCATTCTTACAAATGTTATCTTCTGACCAAAGGTTGCGAGATGGCTAATTACTGTATTATAATACATAGAAAGTTTTACTTTTATTTCAGTAATCATTTTGTGAAAGTGAATGTCACTCTTTCCCATTGGTATTTCACCCTGTAATGAAACTTTCCTCGTTTCAATACTAGAGACTTTTTGGTGTGAAGATTTTTCATTATGATGAGTCATGAAGACGGGCTGTAAATGGTTGCTTCTGGCAGCTCGAGGTGCTGAGACAATTCACGAGGATATAGTAGAGCCCTTTTTTCTGCTAACAGAAACAGCGGGTGAAGCAAAATTTCTTTTTCCTTCATTTTTGCAGATTTTCTTTTCTCAAAGAAGTGTCCTCCCACCTCCGCACCTTTGTGATTCTTACACAAACACACACAGACGGAGGATGGAGTGAATGTGTTTCTGCATTTGTACTTTCAAACGCACATACACAAGCGGTAGCTTTGCATTTATATGTTGCATTACTGCAGTTGCACAGCTTAATTGGTTAGAATCACTCCTTGACCTTAACCACCGCTTAAACTCAACTTAATCCTTCTTCAAAAGTTAACCTCAAACCTAAATCCCGAGAGTAAATTAATCCCTCAAAGAATCCCTGAGAGGACACTTCAAGCTCACGAGAAGAAAAATAAAAGAGCACACACACACACAAACACACACACATACACACACACATACTGTGGTGTTAATGTTTACAATGCGGCGTGGAGGTGAGGATGATCTTTGTTGAGTGTCCCTGCCACTGCGGTGATCTAGTGTCCTCAGCTGACAGGGGTGTGAAGCTGCCAGGCTGCCCAGCTATCCTTGAGACGCTGCCCATCTCTACGGAACTCATGCCAGTGGACATTAGTCTCGGCCCCATCCCTCTGTTTGGGATTTATACCCATTAATAATTCATTCACTGTGGCGGACTTATGAGGCCCCCCTCTTCCTTACTGCACCGCACCAGCCCATTTACACGCTCCAAAATGACGCACAGTGGAGTGATGTGCAGAGCCGCTTCAGTGGCCATAGCATTTAAGCTGGAAGAAAGAAAAGGAAAAGGAGAAAGAGATGGAAAGCTCCCTCGTGCTGCTTTCTGTCTGTCTGTCTGTCTGTCTCTCTCTCTCTCTCTCTCTCTCTCACACACACACACACTACCCCCCTACGGTTTCGAGGCTACACCACAACTAATCGCTGGGAAAATTATCTTCGTTCAAAACCGTATCTATAACTTGTTTGAGGATGTACAGTATTTACCCTGCAGTTTAGATTGAAGATAAGGCAAAAAACAAAAAATGGAATTGTAAAGCAAGCAGGAGGGCTGTGTTTATGAATATACTTGTGTCCAGTGGTTAAGGATGATTTAGTTGACAATACGCCTAAATAAATCACCAATTCAGTGCTTATCAGTGTTCTCAAATTGAAGTTTAATATCCTCTGCTCCCAGCAATTTCCTACATCCTCGAGCCCTGCGCACTGCCAAGCAGACGCCCAGGACTTGCATGGAAATCTTCCCCATCACCGTTCACCACCTCTGAGGGAGAAGATTATGAAGATTAGATTTGCCTTAAATAGATTTTTTATGGCAGCCAGAAACAATGCTATCTCGGAGTCACTCTATATGCAATTCACTCTGCCGAATGCCTGACAAAAGGCACTCGCCTTTCATTGTGCGTGAAGCATGGCTTTGTGCGCTGGTGATTGAATCTTGCAGGGGAAGTAATGGCAAATGTTATGACCACTGACGTAAGGGGATGGAGACTAATATGGTTCCCTGCCTTCCTCAGCAAACCACAAGTCCACGCAATCTGTCTGCGGGCCATAAAAATGCTACACCTGGGATGAACTACGGCCGAGGCCACACCGTGCGGCAGCGTGTGTGGGTACGTGCACGAGGCGTGCACGAGGCGTGCGTGAGGGTGTAAACACGATCAAGACATGCACAGCAACAAGAAAGCGGGTGTACTGTATGTTTGTGTAAATGCGTTCGAGATGTCAGTGCTTCATTTCAGTGGGCCGACCTCTATCAGTGCTTCTGACGGAAGAGGGAACATGTGAATATAAAAAAGCTTAAAACTCACAGTGCTTCCTACTGTCTGTTTACAGCAGCTACGATTACAATGTGTAGTCAAGATTGACAGTGATTTAATGTTTTACTGTATGTTGTACTTAGTACAACATGGTAGATGCCGAAGACACAACACAGACTAGTTCACTTATCCTCAGTTTATTTGGTTACAAGGTTTGGTTACAGTTGATCGTTGATCGGCTAAGATTTCGCTGTATCTACTAACCTAAATTTCTTAAATTGGGTCAAAAGTTTTTCCACTATCCTCACCACCAAAGTGACACAACTACATGTCGTGAATACAAGTGAAAACCAGTGAATAAGTTGATATGCATAAAATATTTAGTTCTTTGCCCACCATTCCAAAATAAACAATATTCCTACAATGCTCTTTACATGGCTATGAAAATTGAATATGATATTGAAAATCAATAACACACTACTATTACCATTCACAGGAAAAGGACAAAAATGTGGCCAATTCTTTTGTCCACGTGTCTCTACCCCTCGCCTTGCAAACTGCTGGCTGGGCAACATGAATAGGCAACTTTTAAACTCAAACCCCCGATTGAGACTCATATTCTGAATGTACTGGAAGTCCATCGTTAGTTGATGTCGACTGATTTTATTTCTCATCTAACGATAGCCACTGTTGCTCTCTGTTAGCGGAGCGGGGAGAGAGGCACTGAGATGAAGCACTCGAGAACATGCATAAGGTCACACCCTTTGGCCTCCTTCACAAAGAAATTCACAGTCCAGCAGCATTAAGCGACCTAATCACGACTTGTATAGGTAACTGAGAGAGACAGGGAAGGTCTCCGGTTGCCATCCGCTTACATATGGCCAATAAAAAAATGATTAACGCAGTAAACTGCCTTGAATTGTCACACAGAACCCCTTTAATAAGGCCCAGAATATGCTAAACAATGCAAACTCTTAGGAATTATATTTATATGTTGCTCATATTGTCGCCGGGATTACATTTGTTATCAATGTGTTATGGAAAGATTTCTTATCAGCATATCTGCAAAATCAGACTGTACCGACAAAAACGTTCCGGGCATGTATACCGTTTGCTTTCCTACAGTATCAGCTCTTGCTGTAGTATATTTGCTCTAAACAATTAAAGCGTGGTAAACCTTTTGAATGATTACATTGAGGCAATCGTTAGCTTAAGAAAAGAAAAGAATATGCTCTTGTTTTTGCTTTTTCACACTATGCAGCAAATCTCAAATCAATTTTTCCGACTCCCTACAAATCTTAGTCACAACCAGAACCAGTAGTCATAATTTATGTGACATGTCCATGATAATATTGATCAATAACTCATTAATGAATGTCTGCATTGGCTTAAAAAATGAATGGTTGCGACGCCAAGACTTGATACAAGAACTCTTTCAAAATCACAGAATTATATCCTTTTATTATGAGTTTCTGTTTGAACCACCTGATATGATGCTTAACAGCTTGACATCAGCCTTATAATGATATCAGAAAAATATATAAATACATACCGTGATATTGATTTCCACCATATCCTCCAGCCACAATGGGGTGTGTGCTTACAGTATTCTAGGCATGTGGGGACATTAAACCAATAAAACTGGGAGAGTTAGTGCAAGCGTTGATTGGTCTAAAAAACACATGACCATATATTAAACTCGTTCACGGCCACATGTGTAAACACCCCGCTGGCTGCTGCATTAAGCTTCGTTTATATGTGATTGGTTGGCTTTATGTTTTTCTTTCATGCGCATCATCTGTGAATGGTCTTTGTGTCTTTTGTGTGTTGCCTGATGAACCCGATGAAGACAACAGGCCCACTTTTAATTTACTGGACTAAAGTGAGCTTTGATACTCCGGTGCATGACTCAGCCCACTGAGCTACAACAGACCACTACAAATGCCATTGTACATTAAAATTTATTGACCGTAGTTAGCACAGTGACATGTTGCCGTTGTTTATGGTCACATCATTAGAAGTAATGGCCGCAAAAGTTTAATTCCCATAGTGGTAGCAGGTCTGAGAGCCATTATTCATATGTTCCAACGGGGAGGTAGCTGTTTATTCGGTCCCTCTGGAACCCGACTGTGTCAGTAACAGAGGTGACTGGCGCAACACCTATTTTCTATCCGGGTGCTCCTGTGCTGAATGGTTCACTGCAGGCAGCAGGGTTTGTTAGTGTCCTGTGGAGGCAGAGACAGGTAGACAAGAGCCAGCGAGATGTAATGACCCCCGCCATCAATGACTAAGCCCCACCAGCAGCTCTGCATGGCTGAGAAAGTACACCTGATATTAATGACAGCAGAGCTATAATAACCGCCGCCGCCTCGCTCCCTCTTCTCAGTCACCGACAAGTCAGGTGGACAGGCTGCTGGTGTGAGCGCCAAGTGTGTGTGTGTGTGTGTGTGTGTGTTTGGACATGTGTGTCTGCACCTGCGCCTCCCACACACACATGTCAACCATGTTTGCTGTGTATGCGGAGTGGGAGTGCTCGCTATTTTTTGCGTATTTATATCTATATTTATTGTGTCGAGGCAGAAAAAGTATTTTTCATTTGTGTTCATATAAAAGAGAGTTTTAATTTGAATAAAAAATATTGAGATTGAAATCACAGAAACATGACGCATCTTCAGTCACCTGATATGTTTATTCAAAAACATGTCAACAGCTGTTGAGATGCTGGGCTGTCAAACTCACACTATGATTTTTCACTATATCCATGTTTACTTGTTGTTTGTCTTGTGTCCAACTGCTGTACATGCAATAAATTTAGTGTCTCTGATTTACTTCAGGACAGTATTACGTCAAATTATAGCAAAACTAAGGGGCGGGATAATGAAACAAAAACATGTCAGTTTGAAAGTGTGATAGGTCTCTAAGTGCGATCACAGTTTTCTCTTGAAACCCGATCCATTACGAGTCCCCTGCTCATGATGCTTTCGGATTAGGTCATGCACTCATCTCTGTTGCACTGCTCAGTTGTGTCTCCATGGCCTCAGGGGCCAGCAGCCACTGTTGGCAACAGTCCCCTGACCTGAGTAGCTGCTGATCACCGATCAGATGACTCTCTCTGTAACGTATTCATGAAAAAAAGGCAATTTAATGTAAAATTGGCGAGACGTCAAAAAAACAGTTACTGCAGGTTTAAACAAAGTTGCAAACCTTTGCAAATTTAGGGATCAAAGGAAAGTTTGACATTTTTGGGAATACGCTTATTCACTCTCTTGTTTAAATTTACATGAGAAGATCAATGGCACTCTCATCTCGAGTACGGAGCCGGAGCCAGGAGGCGATTAGCTTAGCTTAGGATAAAGACTGGAGGTGGGGGAAAGAAACCTGGCCATAGTTAAGAGTTTTAAAATACACCTACCAACACTTCTAAAGCAGAGGCGTTACAAAACTGAACAAAAAAAATCTGGTTTAAGTGAACAGAAATAACATGACATATTGTATATGTAGTTTATCAGTCGTCACAGTAATTCTTTGTCTGGCAAACTCACAGTGATGCAACACTGTGGGAAGTCACTGCAGCTGTTTGTTGTTTGCTGGAAAAAAATGTTTCCCACAATGTCAAACTATCCCTTTGAGCTTCCAGTTTAATGACTGGAAACTCAAAGACATTTTGGACATATTTGCTCTTGTTTCCTCTATTTGTAGAGCAAAAAAACAAAACAAAACAGGCAGTAAAAAATGTTTTGGGTGAAAGCAGTTTTCGGTTGACTGTTCCTCACAGGTTTCCAGATAAAGTCTGATGACACATATTTTTGAAATAATTGGTAATATATGTGTGCTTAACAAACATAGTGCAAAACATCACAGTTTTACTGATAAAGTGCCATATCTAGGTCATGTCCTATGTCCCATACCACGGACACAGTGGTAACCAGAGATGGAATTAATGATTTCCCCTTAAAACAGCCAACGTCTCCAATGAGAAGTAGAAATCTCAATATTGTATGCAGCCTACGTGAGTGTACCTGTGGTTTGTATTAACATTAAGTGCCAACATTTTATCCTGGCTTCTGGGCTGTGTTGTTAACGCCTCAGTGAGTAAAAGACTCAACTTGCAGCTTAAAGTTGCCAAAAAGAAGTTTGAGGAGGAGAACAATACTGTACATCCCCATATAGCTCACTGTCTTCTAGATAAACTGTGTAAAGCCCAGAAGCCTATGATTACCCTAAACCCAGAGAGTTCATTACTTCAAAGTAGAAACTCATTAGTTTAGATTTGCCTTTCAAGTTCACTTTCTCTCAGGATCCTGACTTTAACTGTTAATTACTGTTCAATTAATTTTAGAACCGGTACCTCTGAGGCAGGTGCTGATACCGCGTAAAACTGATCAAGTTCAGCTTATTTCCATAATTTTGAGTAATATCACTACTGGGAATACAAAAGAAAAATAATAGAAGAGTATAGCCTATCGTCACACTGATAGGGCACAGTGTGTGCAAATATTCATACGGCATTCCCGCTGTTTGATGTAAATCTTGATTAAACATCACAGTTATTAATTTCAAGGCAGACCCTGAGTGGATAGTTAATTACGCGAGCTCTGTTTCAACAAGACTTATGTTCTCCCGCGATTAATCAAGGCAGTCATAAACGAGGACATATACAAGAATGCCAGCCCGCCCCCTTCTCACACATCCCAGGAGCTGACCGGCTTCAAGAATTGGATTTAATTCTTGGGGGATTAAGCATTGTGTGGGTCAAACCGCAGCTACATGAGCGTGGAACAACGGCTCTTAGCTAAAACCCACTGAGTTATGATATTACATGTGTGTCTGCGTTCAGGTGAGCTGCAGCTGCTTGTTGAAAAAGGCAATTTTGATCTCATTTCAGCCACTTTTATTCCCCCTGTCACCTCGGCTTGCTTCTAGACACGGTTGGCGTGATGCGCATGCAGGTTTGAAAGAAAAGGTGCGAGCCCTAACGGGAAAACAAAATGAATATACAAGCGCGCTTGTTCGCCTGGGTGTACAGTGCCCGCATGCACACAAGTGAGCTGCAAGCTGTCATGACAATTTTACCTCCTCGTTTTTCATGTACAGTACTGTTGAATGTGCTGCGGCTCAGCAGGGGAGAGTGATTACGTGCAAAGATTAGATAGAGGGGGGAGGGAGCTATAAACCTCAAGGAAGACCTATCATTTCCCAAAATCTCTGCATCATCAGGTGCATCACAAGCAGGACAGTGGATCAAAACCTCCCGGCTATGGGATTTCTCACTAAATCAGACTTGCTCTTCATCATACAACTGTTTGCCCTTGCATTGTGACTTCAAGTCAAACCTACTGATTGGAACTAGCAGGGCACACAGTGTCTCTGTTGGGATGCCGAACCACATCTCCTTCTTCTGTTTTTCATCCACGAGGTCCGAAGATTTTTCCGATGATAGCTTCAGTTCATTTGATGGAAAAAGGTACACGGACATTTTGAGTTGCACGACAATCATTTCACTCCACTGATAATCTCAGTGACAAGTCGCAGATTGGTGGCTCCAGAGGTGAACATGAGGCCGACCTGCACAGGTGCTTTTCTGACTTTTAATGGTGTGTCGATAGTTTCCTTCTCGCACACACACACACACTCACTCGGGGGTGCTAGACAAGACAACGATTATGCGGCGTAACACCTGATGCCAAAGCTCTACAGTCACTCAGGTGGACAGAATCTCTGCATGCTGCCACTGTGCCAGGGCTGGAAATTCTCATGCAGGTGTTTTTGAATCTTCTATTGAGGGTTTTTCAAATCTGACTGTCGAAATTTCTCCTGATTATCAAGAAAACAATTAAAGCTGTTGTAACCGATATTTATTTATTAACATGATTATTAAAGAACAGCTTTAGTCAAAGTCCTGCATTAAAACCTGAACTTCATGAAAAGTGCACAATATTTTACTTCAAGTCTCTCTCAGGTTACTTTCCATCACTGCTTTTGAGTGGCAGAAAGTTTGTTGCTGTAAAATATTATATGAAAAAGATCTAAAGTTGGATAAAGTCCATCCATCCATCCATTATCTATCTATCTCTTTCGGCTCAGTTCTCTCTTCACCACGACAGACCGATACAGCGACCGCATTACTGCGGCCGCTGCACCGATCAGCCTGTCAATCTCGCGTTCCATCCTTCCCTCACTCGTGAACAAGACCCCAAGATACTTGAACTCCTCCACTTGAGGCAGAAACTCTCCCCCAACCCAGAGGGAGCAAGCCACCTTTTTCCGGTCGAGAACCATGGCCTC
>OMLP01010469.1:0-22010 GCA_900302685.1 Spondyliosoma cantharus | reverse complement strand
CGTCAGACAAATACAGAGAGAGCATTATTGCGGCCGCTGCACCGATCAGCCTGTCAATCTCGCGTTCCATCCTTCCCTCACTCGTGAACAAGACCCCAAGATACTTGAACTCCTCCACTTGAGGCAGAAACTCTCCCCCAACCCGGAGGGAGCAAGCCACCTTTAAAGTGATAAAGTCCCAAAGTATAATTACCAGGTGACGCAGAAACATCTTGAGTTAATACAGAAACATTCTAAAATATAATGTTCAGAATAAGACGAAGTGTGATATCGAGTTGTTAATAAAATTTCTCACCAGCATGGAGGTCAGCGTTTTGGGCTACATGTTACTAATTATGATTCAAATGTTTTCATTCAGTCCTGCAGTAACCTGACACACCAGATGGTTTGTTACACAGAACCATCTGAGAAGTTGTCCTTGGAAACTATTTGGAAAAAGGGCAGGCGTTTTTAGAAAGTACTGAAGGCAGATGATTGGATGAACCATATGTCTGTCACTGTCTATCACAGGCTCAAGTCAACCAATCAGATCAACGAAGCCATATGATGTAGCAGGGGAGCGGACGCGTCATCTATTACACATGATGTACATTATGACAAAGTAAAGGTTGAAGAAGCCAATTTGGAGGATAATAAATAGAACATTTGGAAATGAGCCAATTAGAAGTTTTTAGAGACATTCTCATTACTGAGATGAAATGTTTATGTGATCAAATCTAAATCCTGATGTTGTACAGATTGTTTAGGCAGAGGTTGACGCATCTAAGTGGTGACCTAAACTCTACCCGTCCACAACACTGTTATGTTTCGGTGCAGTGAACATCATCCATGGCTCCGCTGTATCAGTGCGCTACCTCAGGCGTCATTGCTTTGCTTTAATGTGAAGCAATGCAGCTATCAAATTAGGGTGCTCAGTGCCTTGTCTTTGATCTGCACTGACGATGGGTGGTGAAGGAGCTCTGCCATTAATAAGGGCAGTGTTAAAATATACTACAGTAACTTACTGCAGGTCTTGATTGGGAGACTGTTTGAAAGCAAGAGTCTTTGGATTTTTAAGAATTTTAATGAATGAGGTCTAAACTACCAAAACCATGAAGAATTTATGGCAAAGTAAGTTTCTGCAAACCACAGATATGTTGAAACTTTATCTTTCTTTAAGTAAAGTTTTTCGTTGAATATTATATGAATACTATGCTGGTTAGCTTTAGGGCACAAAAGCCACCTCAGGGTGAGGAAAAGATAATGTTTTGGCTTAAAATATCTGGTTTGGTCTCTACAAACATGGCCAGAGATGTTCCGTCTTCTTGTCAAACTCTGTTTTTTGTGACCACAAACATTGCTAGAAATTGTCTAGTTAAAATATCCTGTTGTGTCACACACCCATGTTCAAACTTGGTCTCAAAACTGCATTCACACCACCAACCCCTTCACCACCACCAACCCCTTCACCAAAATCGAGTCATAAACATGTGATGTGAATGTGATATGACACGTATCATAGAAATGTCAATATGGTACAAATGATGCCTACAAATTTGGACCTATCCATTTTTTGCAGAAACGCTAAGTGCCAGTAAGCTATTCTGGTGACGGGCCTGACACCATAATGCCAATTCGTGCTGGGCTCCAGTTGGAGACTTATGTCATCCCTGTCTTTTGATGAAGCAAAATGCTTTAAAAACTTTCCAAAAGTCTTTTGCTGAAGATTAATTGCTTAAATGGCTCTCAGTCAAAAACCTCTTACCTTCAGATTTCTGAATGCATCCAATTGCTCCTCTTGTTTAAGAGATTTGGCATGTGACAGGCCCAAGTGTGTTAATTTGATAGATTCTCAGAACGGCTGCTTAAATCACATTTTCCTCGAGTTGCCTTGAGGCAATTATGAGAGAAAAAGTACAGCACAAAACCTTTTAGGGCGAGTTGTAGATGAATCACTATTTACTAATTGCCATCCATAGAGCTTCTGGTTTAATTATTATATTCTGATCAAATGCATTAGCCTGTCGGATAGGCAGAGTTCACAATGCATTACTTTGAGATAAAGTGAGCCACAATTAACAATTAAATCATTAATGAGCAATTGCTACTTCAATCAAACTACCGCTTATCATTGTTTCCACAAATGCAGGTATTAGTGAGTGTTGCTATCCATTCCAGTGACACTTACTCCACATTTCGATTATGACCATAAAAAAAAAAAATCACTTTCCTAATTTTAGTCATTCAGTTGATCATAGAAGGACTGCAGCCATACAAAAAACATAATTTCTAGGACGAAACACATGACTGCTATGCAACAGTGGTAGTTCAATGGTCAGGAAAATGACACCCTGAAAATATTCCAATTACCATGAAATGATTTTTCCATAATAAACCACTTGTTTTGAATCCACAGCATTTCTACCTTTCGCATGATTTTATGAATATAGATTGCCTATATGTCCTCAACCCCTTGACCACTTTCTGTGAGGACCATGAAGTCCATAGCTCTGGCCACCTTGAGCCAGTGACCTCATCAACGTACAACACAAAGGAACAGGAATGACAGGCTTTTCATTATTGCCCAGCCATTGTGCCTGAGGGGGAAATCAATTATAAAAACACGACTAACAGCAAAGATAACAGCAGTGTCCTCTATTGTGTTGGAACGAGCTAACTTTTTTTTTCCTCAAGGGTCTCTTGACCAGTCCAGCATCACCTTGGTGCAATTTGCTCCCCATCTCAAATCCCATTGCCTTTTGGAATTGGATTTACCTGACTCATTCACACAGTGAATGGACTCTCCTTCCAGTGAAAAAAAAGAGAGATTCTGTGTGAAATTGCCTGAGGATTCGGGAGGTTTTGGATTCGTCAGGTACCTCGCTCTGTCTGCCATTAACCTTCCAACAGGAAGAATGTCCTCATTACGGGGAAGGACTGGGGGGTGTAGGAGCATGTGAGAGCGCGTGCTGGACACCGAAACAAGGAAGCGACATGAGAACAAGGATGGGAATTCTAGTGAAGAGAATTAACTCATACTGTGAGCTGAGGGAAGGATGCTCACGATTCAAGTAGTTTCATATCTTCTGGTAATTGCACTTCATGATCCGTAGTACAAAGCCATCGATGAATTATCCTGGGTTTACCAATAAAACATTAAACTATTACTTGGTCAGAACCATAGATATGAAACACTAGATGCATTTACCATTCCAGGATGAAACTGGCAGCCATCTTACAGTACACTGGTCCAGTTTTAAATGTAATAATTGCGTTTGTGCGTTCGTTATTTGTGTCTGTTTTTAAAACAAGTCCCAGTCTACTTCGGTTGTTTAGGAGAATGCTGTTACACTGTTTTGACTTGAGACTCCGGAATAATTTTTTTTTTCGGACTACAGTATTTCATCCGAATTTACATCGCCATGGGGATGAGGAGATTACGACTGAATTTTCATTTTTGGGTGAATTTTCCTTTAAGAACCATTTTTATGAAAGGCAACACATATTCCATTTTTTTGACAACAATCAAATCAACAATCGACAACAACTTACTTGGTTACTTTTTGCTTGTTAGCGAGCAGTATAGTTACTTTCTGAAGTTATACTTAAGCCATATATATATATCAAGTAAATACAGATCTCTCATCTGCTATATATTGACATGTAGAAAGTGATGCTAGCCTCCCTGCATTTTTAAGCAGATGCTGCACAGACATACAGTATTTTGGTCACCATGGTGGTGACTGTCAACAATCACCTGGTAAGATGGCAGACCGTTATACCATGAATAATGGGTCCATGAGGAGATAAAGAGCACACAATGCAACTAGAATATGATATACTGTATATGTACTGTAGAAAGTAGGGGCGTAGACACACAGTACTTTTATCACTGGTTTAAAGTTTTGTTTCAAAATAAAAAGTTGTCAACTGTCAGTTGTTTTTCAAATGAAGAACATGAATGAAATTAAAAATAAGATGACTTTAGGCAAGCTGGGACCTTCACTCCCAGATGAATAGCTTCTAAGTAAGAAAATAGCATCTGCTCACAGCTGGAAATTAGGCTCAATCAGCATGAAACCAGATCAACACAGATGTACCCTTCTTTAACAGAAAACTGGTTTTCTGTCACTGTAAATCTAAAAGTGAGGATGTAACAACAAAGAAGAACAACAACAGCAAAAACTCAGAATAAACTTCTGCTTGACATAACTCTCACCAGTTTGTGTAAAAGAAAGTATCCCCCCTTCCCTTTGGAGCAGTCACACCAGGGCAAAACGATAACAAAGAAATGACTACAGTGTGAAGTACGACGTGTTCAGGCTTGTATTACACACTTCAGTTCAACTCAATTCTCTCTAACCACTGTTGAGAACATTCTACGGCATTACTACTATATTATATAGAACACAGTAAACAGCAATATTACAGCCCTGGCAGCAGGCTCCCAGCCAATCGTGTTGCAACAAGCAGTACAAGACATTAACATGAAACTCTGCCAATATCTACAAAGCCCACTGCCAGTGAGGGATTTACAGTCCCATGTTTCCCACATAAGCACGGTGTTTACAATAACAATATAACAAAAAAAAGGTTTCTTGATACCTACATTCAGCATACTAATGTACCTTTCATTTACCTAACGAGTAAACCCATCAAAAGGAAGTGTACATCAGGAGCAACTCGTAACACATGCATAGAAATGGTATGAAACAAAAATGGAACCAGTTTGAGAATTCGAAAGAATAGAATAACACAGAGGGGCTAAAATAAGTCAACAGTTATTTTGTCCACTTGTGGGAAACAAAACAATGTTAAAACACAACGTTTTTAACATTATTGCATTTCAATGGTGGTTGTGTTCGCAACCATTTGCCTACAACATTAATATGTCTTATGAATATGACCTACAATATTCACTCTTTTTTTAGCTCTCTTTTGGTCTCCACCAGCTGCTTAGAGAAACATCTGATATCTAGAAGGCTGGCTGTTTTAGTTTGTTACCTTTTCAGTCTGTTGTTTGGTGCTAAGCAGGAAGCCTACAGTGGGTTTACCAGAGTTTTTCACCTGTAAATGAAACTAAGATAATGAACTGGAAGGCTCAATCCCATTTCCAAATTTTACCCCTACCTTCATTTTCAAGTCCTTTATCCTTACGTCAAAATACGGGAATGTCATGCATAAATCGACAATAACAATATAACGTTAGCTAGCTAGTTAGCTACTGAGACATCAGCATAGTAAAAGTGATTTTTTTTGTTATAAAGAAAAGGACTATATTATATTGAGGCGACAGACCCTCGGTTTGAAGTGTTTCCTGGAAAACCCTCCATTTAGTGGGCCATGAACACTGAACGCTCTACCTCTCTTAACCAACAAGGATCTGGACTCTTAGATGCAAGGTGTGTATTGGGATTGGGCCAAAGAGGCCGATGAACTTGGTGATCGATGTCAATTCATCACAGGTTAATTACAGTAAGCAACACCTTTCACATTACACACAGTCGCAGTTGAACTCGCTATCAGCTCTGCTCACTTGGCGTGACACAATCGTTTCAGGGAAAAACTGTGTTTTCTGAGGCAGACGGTGGGTGGGATCTCTGAAGTGCAAGACAAATTGCATGTGCTGCTGCTCATGCATCATGCTGCTGCCAGCGTTGGTGTTATCTTGATCCTAGAATCTTTTTGTGTCAACTACAATTTGGAACTAATCATCCTCTGGGATCTTTTGAACCGGGTCTGTATGTCATTAGGTCCTTACGCCACTGGATCTGCTCTCTATCTTTGGACGATAACTTAAAGCGCTTAAGGTTATGCACATTTTCCATTGGTCTGTCAAGATCTCTGCATGGAATCTGGCATAGTGAGCAATTCTGAACTGCTATATGTACATTTTCTGTAGAAACAACAAAAATTGAATATGATATGAAATCAAAACGTTTCATCGGTCTCATAACGAGACCACATTTAATACCACTATGCCTTGGCTGCAGAGAGATAACTACAGCTGAGGGGCCACCCACACCACAGACACCTGTGTGAATATATGAAGATAAGCACTCTCATTTCACTGCTCTGCAGACCCAGTAGAAAAGCTCTTGTATAGCTGCCATGCACAAGTTGGAAACAAGGACCCTGTCCGTTTTTAATGCATTTTATATTGAGGTTGTTGTAACTCGCTGCGATGCTCTCTCTCTACTCCTCCACCCTCCAACTGCAACCCTGCCAAGTCCTCTTGCCCTCATCCTAACAGGCCTGATCCCTCTGACTCATTTTCATCAACTTGTCCACATGTTTCTTTCAGATTTGTTGCGGTTGCACCGGCGAGGTCTCTTTGTTTGTGTCTTGCTCAGACTAGCAGATCATCAGGCTGCATGCCAGCAACGTGTGCAACCTGGTTCGAATAAAGGATGATTTTCTGGCAGGCTCACCGTGTTACGTCATCCACGGGGAAAGGTAATTGTCGGTCGACACACAGATAATTCTATAATCTTCCGAGAGGTAACTTGCTGTTATCCCACCGGGAGGGTCCTGTCAGATTAATCAAAATGTTACCCATCAACAGCGGCTGCATGGGAGGCAAGCAACCCAAAAACAATAGCTGTTTACCATTAGCATTTCAGTTAGATCCGGATTGAAACCCATCATCAACTGTAGGGCTAATTCAGGCTGACAGGATGTGACAGAGTAAACAAAGAAGTTCAATACCACTTTACGGAGTGGAAACCCATCCAGAGTCATTTGTAAAAGCCTCAGTCATTGTAATCTTTTAAAATAAAATCTAACACAACAGTAAGTAGTTTTCATTTCTCGCAAAATTGAATTTCACTGCCAAACAATCTAGCACAGCCGAAAAAAATCAATGTGATTTTGAATGTATTCTGTTATATTTTGGACACCAGGTGAGGCGATATGTTGTGTTTCTTAAGGGGCCTTCAGTTCAATTTGCAGTGCTTGCAAAAGAATCGCTGGGGTAGAAAAGATGCTGTGTTTGAACCGCAACATCACAAGACAAACTTCTCACACTTGTATTATCACAACAGTTTCTCACTTCACAGCCTTGGTGTCTTTTTCGTTGAGCAAACGACAAAAGATGAGTTAGATGTTTCAGAAAAGGTGACATCTATTTGTCTGCATACAGTCAGTAATACACGCGTAAATATCACACCGATGCAACTGTGTTGAGTGTTATTTTACTGTGTGAAGGTTTATAAAATCAAGGCCATCTCAGAGATCTGTCTTATTGTTTTTCAAGGCTCTTCAACAGCATTTTTTTTTAATGCCATCAAATAGAAGTCAGTAGTTAGTGCAATTAATGTCATTCTTGGCTTTGTCTTGGTGAGAATATGACGGGCAAATGATTTTTTATTGTATATGCTCATACTGCGCCGCTGATCTCAGTGTAATCTGATCGAGCACGCACACATACGAGCAGGCACGCGCCGCAGACACACAGCCACAGGCCCGGCACAAAACAAAACAGATGTAGGACTAATGACCCACTCGCAGAGTAAATGACAGTTGAAATAGGTTTAGAGCAATCTGGAATCAGATAAATGGACCTAATCTTGTTCTGGTCGGGACCTTGGCCGGGAAATGGCTCCTGACACCTGAGACCCTGCTACACGTCAAGGCTCAATCGAGGCTGGCGGCACAAGCCCATACATCTCCATTTTAGATGACAAGACACAAATCTGAATCCTCAAGCAGAAGAAAGCCTGGGAGGGTCAGTTGTGGTTTCGTGTGGGATTAAAAGGAGAAGAAGAGAGAGGAGGCAGCCGTGGTCAACAAAGATGTAATGTGTGCGTTTTTCCTCGATAAAGGCGACAAGAGAAATGGCTCTGATTTAGATCTCATTAAGCCAAGCTAAGGGCTGACTAAAACCCAACCCTGTTTCTGAGAGTGGTGTTTATTTATTCCTCGTGCTAGAGTGCAGCGGTCAGAGGATTAAAAAACAGTTGAATTACTCCAAACTTCAAACATCGTGGGACAAAACACAAAAGCAAGCATTAATTTCAGATCTGCAGGGAGGCGATATTTAATTAAAGCACTTTCATCCAAGGTTTTGTTCCTTGTTACCATGAAATGTTCCATAATGTCCTAAAACCATGAGACGTCCATGCTTAATCCATCTACAAATACCATTGTTCTGTATTCACGTCACTCAAGCCTGTCAAGTTGATGAGTCAATAGAGTGCTGCAGGACTGAGTCATAATACCCAAAAATAAGTTAGTATTTTTGCACGTCCGTTCCCCTCGTCCCGTTCCCCCCCTTAAGTGAATCCGTTTTTGGTTAAGTGCCTGAAATAACATCTGTGGCTAACACAAGCTTAAGAGATTTTCACATTTCAATTCTACTTCATAAAACACATCAGTAAATAGCCCACATTTGTATTACAAAGCATTCACGTGTCTCAAAAAAAGGTGGTTGCTAACAAGTGGCTAAATAAGACTACGGAGACATTAAATATCATCATGCCGAAAAAACAGTCTCAACATTCTGTCTCAACAGCTCTCAGGATGCAACTTGGACCTGGTTAGTTATAGCTTTTTTACTTCAGGTATTGTCATTGATGCTTCAAAACTTGCTGAAGGTATCATATACTTGTGTTGGCCAAAAAGCTTATTTTCTGCAATAATACAAAATCCAATTAAAAAAAATCCCATTGGCTTTTTGTCAGGGGAACCAGCCTTTCCGTCAACTTCCAGGTTAGCCTACAAATACATGTCGTCCCTGCAGCAGAAATGTAAAGTAAAAATCTTGAAATGAGTCAGTTATTCAGGGGTGGACCCATATGTACCGTTCTTAAATACAATCTTGAGGTACTTTACTGGAATATTTCCTTTTTCTGCTACTTTATACCTTCCCTCCGCTACATTTATTAAGAAAAAAACTAGTTATGCTGCAGATTTAGATTATCTTATTTATTTTGTTTATAGGTTAATTAATTGTGACGTGTTACCATTCAGATAATGTTGTGGGCAGGATATTGTGGGAAAGGATGTTGCACAAGAGCCAAAGTAGCACTTTGATAATCGGTCTATCCCCACAATTAATCGAGAAGTCAAATAGAAAATTAATCAGAAAATGTCTTATGAAGTCATTTATTAGGCAAAAGTGCCCAAAACACATTCACTGGCTTCGCCTTTGCAAATGTGAGGATATGCTGCTTTCTTTTACTATTTGTTGACATTTCATATAATATTAATAAATAATTAATCAGAACTCAAAGAATCGTTTTCCTCCCGCGGGGTCTGTGAAGAAGAGTCACGAGGAGCTACAGAGGACAAGCCACCTCTGCTGCCAACACAGAAATGCGCCGTCTCCTGTGAAGTCAGATGACAGCGAAATGTCAGTCTCTGATATTCACCCCATCACCTTCAATCACCAGACAGACACACCTCATAAGATGAGGGCCAGATAGCAAAGATCAAAGTTTGGAAATTGCCCACAGAAGGCATGTTGGTGGGGCGGGAAAATGGGAGCACAGGTTCAGGAGGAGACTGAGACTACACAGCAGGTCCTCGGTACCGTCTGAATCAACAGCAACGTTTAGGTGAGGTGTCATAGACGGGTCACATTTAATTGGGATATTCATTGTTGATGCTTTTAATTCTTAAGTCTGAAAGCCCCAGGGTGATACAGAGTTAAACATGTACTGGATTGAGTTAGATAGTACGTCACATATTGGTTGGTGTTAGCTTTAAATATGAAGGAAGGATTAGGAGTTTTGTTGCGTTGCCATTGAAAACGTTAGCATCATGGCTAACGTTAGCATCATGGCTAACCAAAAGCAAAAGCAAAGAAACAGCTGTAAGAATCCGAATCTGTCTGAAAAACCCTGCTGTCAGTGTGATGAAAAGGCAGAGTTAAACACCATTTTGTATTAATAGGTAGACAGGTTTTGACATCAGTGTGGCAGGTGTCTGTCTTGACCACCGTCCTAGTGGTCAAGACAGACATCTGCCACACTGATGTCCATCAATTCACTCTTGTGAGATGGTGAGACCACCATCGGACAGACACCTGACACACTGCCAGCGCTCTCCATCGAGAGAATGTCCATCAATTCACTCTCGTGTTACCTCGGTTTCTATCCCTCTCCCTCCTCCCCTACTTTTTCATCAGCGGGGGTTCTCCTTCTTTTGCAGGTTAGATTTCCACAGTATTACCAATTGTTCCACTGTCATCTGTGGATAGTGACCGGGGAAAACCATGCCTCTTACTGTTTTGGTTAGGCGATGGCAGACTGTTGTGCCGTTATCTGACCTTTATTTTTCTGGCAGACAACACAGCTAAAGCAAGACTTATGTCGAACCAATCTATACACAGATGGGGTCATTTATTTTACAGCCAGTCATTATTTACTTCAGAATGATTGGTAGAAGCAAAACAAATGGTCTGTTGCAAGTTTTTGTTTATTTCTGGTCAAACTCCCTGATAGAGAAGAGCTTTTTTGACAAATGTATGCAGTTTATGGTCACTTCCTTGACATGAAATGTCTCAGAATGAAAAACTTATGAAGCAAAAAGTGAGTTAAATGTGAGAAACTCACATTTGGTGAGTAATCAACCACCTATAATAAACTTGTGCTCCACCTTACCATTCAGAGCTCTGTAACTCCGAACTCTGTTATGGTTTTTAACTCTCAAAGCCCTCTGAGATTTGCCATTGTAATAACAGGTGATGCAGTTACTGTAAATGTGCTATCAAGTTAGCCTGTATAATTGCTATAAGCTGTGTACAACTTTGGAGCCTGATTTAGTTTACCAAACCTTGGAATTTAAAATCTCCCACGAACTTAAAACAACACGGAACATTCAACAATTCAACATTCGCTCCTTCCCATAAATATTTATCGATGCGAACTAGATTCAGCTCGGGTGATTTGGGTATAATTCGATTTACATGCGGTAAAAGGCACCACTTCATTGATCAGGAAGTGCCTGAAAATATAAACTGCTGCAGAGAAATGTGATCATATTGCTTCCATAATCCTTCTATCTCTTTGCTGGTCACCTGTCAGATTTAGAGCAGATTTTTTTTTCTTTTCAGGTTGTACTGATTACTTTAAAAGAGCAGCTGGTTTTATCCCCAAGCTGTATGACTGAACATTGAACTTGGACAGCTCCCCACACACAGATCCTCCAATGGGGCCCCTCTGGTCATTCCAGCACCGAGGTTTTGAAGAATAAAAGTGACCCTGCTTTTTGCTGGCAGAGCAGCTCAGACTTTGGAGCGAGGCTACCAGCGGAGGATGAAACATCCAACCTCGTTTTAAGTTCCATCTTAAGAGATATTTTTACAGAGACTGCATTTTTTATTTCTTTTATTGCGGTTGTGCTGTATTTCTCTGTCAGTTTCACTGTTTGTTTTTTATTGATTTAATTCACTCATTTTGACTCTATTAACAGTGAGGCATTTCTTCGACTGCATTTGAAAAAAGCTTATTACTGGCGTTGGATGAGTGCTCATAATCATCAAAGCAGAACTGTGGTTTTGCAGTTGTGAAAACCATCTATAGTCGGCTTATTATAAAATTCTCGGTGGCGAGACAGACAATAGCACAGCAATTTTTCACATGTCATTTTCAATTTTCACATCAGAGGGTAAAACCATGCTACTGATAAACTATCATTTAATTAAAGCATACATAATAAATGTGCTCTCCGGTTATGGCCATTTATCACCTACTACATGCCAGTGTCAGTAAATATTCGGTATTAACTGAACTCAAATGAGAGGGGGAGCATCTCTCCTTGCTTTGCTGCGGGGCAGTGAAGAGTTACGGAACCGCCTGAATTGATCGCTTGTTCTTTAACTTGAGTGATAATTGATCAAGAAAACCTTTAAATGCACATCTGCACCCCCAAGATAACTCGGTGAGATTTAGCGGCGATGGCAAATAGGAGGCTCACAGATTAATATAGCAATAAATCGAGTGTAAAACTGCAGTTCTTATCAGATGCAGACACAGTCAAGTTCATCACTCCGGCAGAGCGCTTCACCCGTAATGCATCAGGGGCAAAAGGCTGGCTGAAACACTCTGTTTGTTTATGCTCAGGTAAAAAGGACCTATTATGTGTGCAGACATAATACAGACGTTAACCATTTTCTTTCCCTTCTGTGGTTACCTGTCTTTGGCAATTTCCATTTAGAGGCCATGACACTTCAGAAATGTATTTAGACAGCTGGCGTGTGTTGAAAGATATGGATCACATTTGTCTCATTCAACAAGGGGATGGAGTTTGATATACTTTCATTAGCTTTGTTGGCTTTACGATTCGTTACACAGGGGGGTGGATTCAAGCGGTAATAGGAGTGTGACACGTGGGGGTATTATGATTTGTTCTTTTAATTAAGATGTTAAATGTGACAGATTAGTCACGGCAATTACATGCTGATTTGAACATATGTATAGATGGTAGATTAGCCTATAGATGCTCGCTCCTGTATGCACAGTGTGTGGCGTTATTAAGAACTCGAAAGCGGCCCTATTCGAAAAGCAAACTAAACATTTCCTACTGTAATATAAGCTGCGCATACTCAATCTCAATGCAAACAAAAAGCAGAGAGGCTGATGTTTGCCGGCCAATTCTCAGTGGCTCATTAGCTTATGTTTATGAAAAGTGGGAAACGCTATCCTCCCATTTTCCTGCCCAGCTTTTACTCTACTGTGTTGTATCTTCTAGAGTGCCCTAATGTACAGCAAAGTATCACATTCCATGGCAAACAACCCAGACATGTTCCAGTTACTCATTAGAGCAAGACAATAGCGGGATGATGACTCAAGACTATTACCACACTGCAAACTAATTGCAGTGGGACATATGCAGCCGTCTGGAGGAAATGGACGACATTTTGAATGACATCTCAAAGCCCACCTCACAGAACGAGACGTGAAATCCCAAACTCTGGACAAGACGTGTGACTATCATAAAAATTCTGCGCGGGTTCCTCCAATTTCACGGCCATGAGTCTTGCATAAAGTTTAAGGTGACAGTGTGTACACACTGACATCAATGTCACTTTTTTTCCCCACTTCATTATAATTAATCGCATATCTCTAGGGCACACAGGCTGAGCAAGAGAAGCTAGTTGAAGCCAGGACGGCTGTAATCTGACATTGATGTACAGCAAAAATGGAAGTCCTCGTTCACCTTCCCTTTGTTCCGGGGAAAGGGAAGTGGTGTGTGAAAGGGTGTAATTAATGAACCTACAAATAGCTCCAGTTTCGTTTAATGACAATCTATGTGTTAAGAGGCAGTACCCTTTGTTACTGTGGGTGTGGGAGAGCTGGCAACACAGCCTCCCAATAGAGCCTTGACAGGTAATTCTGCATTTTGATATGGTAATGAAGCAGAATGCATCACTGGATTAAACCTGAGGGACTCACATGTTGAGCGTCCTTCAGGGTGTAAAAATGTAACGCTCTTGATCATCAACGAGGCCACTGGCAACGGAGTATCAGCGGGTGCGAAGGTCGAGAACCGTGTCTGTGTGACTTACCCCAGGGCCTCGCCAATGCAGCCAGTTTCTAATTGCTGCTTTAAACAGGGCAAATGAAGCTGGCATGACAAATTGCGTCAAAACAAGTCTGTAGGCTGGCGCTCAGTTAATTTGTGAGACACAGAGATATATTTGGTGCCAGGAAGAGCTTGCGCGTAATGAATATCATTTCCCAGGTAGCAACCTGCAGATGATGTATTTTACTGCATGCTGTGCACAGTGCATTGCGAGATAGGCAGACTGCACAGTCTAATTTAAAATGAACCTGAGCAATGTAGTGTCTCATACTGCTAATGCATATGATGAGTGTTATAAACAAGGAAATGTTATTGGCTTCTCCTTTAATGACAAACCCTTTGATTTTGATGTTGTATCAGATCGGTGCTATAAAATAGATGCTTTCTTCTTCACAGCAGTTTTACACTCAGTGTTTAATTAATTTTTCACATCAGACAAATTCTAAGACCATATCTCAGTCTCTTATCTGTCAATCCCCCCCAAAAAAAAAGTTTCTGGCACCGACGCTGCCCATCTATTTTCACAATATGCTTATTTCAGTCCCTGAAAGATTCTCATTGTTCTTCCCCTAATCCTCCAAATCTGCAGCATGACTCAGAAGTTAACCACACTCTCTTGTGCCAATACAATTACGTTCTGTATTATCCTCCAACAGGAGCCACACGTCAGTTTTCCCTCTGAAACAATGCGCCCCAAAATGACTCCTGGTCTGCCAAGAAGACGATAAAATGCCCAGCTGTGAGTTTTAATAATGCTCGGAGGCAAACGCGAGTCAAATTAGCAGTGAAAGATATAATGACGCAATTTGTTATAATGAAGCTTATTGTCTTGAACAATGGTGGGCGACCTGACACAGAAGTGGGTCTACAAGTAGTACCCACCTGTGCTCTGTAATAGGACAATGAGGAACATGTTGTGCCTTTCTTGGTCAACCAGAATAAAAACCATAATAAAAAAACAAACCGTGATAAACAAGTCTATACACAGTTCACGTGTCTTTTGGATATCTGGAAAGAAAGGAACATAAGCAGAAAAAAACTCAAATAAGTCAATTTTATTTTCAGTGATGTACACACTGCATGTCACTGACAGCTTCCATACGTGTTATTCTAGATCCCCAAACAGACAAAGTCACTCAAATCCTTCCAAGCCAATTGAGATCAATTCATAGGAATGTGATGCATTCTTTGGGAGGGGCTGGCTCGTGGGAGTCGCCTGTTAACCTTCATGGTCACAGGAATTCGGTCATTATGAAAAAGGATGCTGGCAGCCCTTAATACAAAATCATGGCAAGCTGTGACATTCCTACGCAAGTGTGGGTGCTTTTCAGCAGGGCCCCTAATCTCCAAGGTCTATTTTGGACATGCATTGGTCCCCGAGGTCCCCTTACTTCGTGTCTCTCCATCTCCATCCGACCAACTGCGCACTGTCACATAATACACTGTCTGCCTTTAATTACTGTCTGGAAGTATCAGGGTTAAGGGTCACACATTCCATGGGGAGCCTCCGTGGGTGTGTGTGTGTGTTGTGGGTGTGCGTGCACAAGTGTCTTGACTCAATGTGCAGAATGTCCTTTGTATGACGACTGGAGTATCGAGGGAAGTGCTGAATTCCACAGCACTTTTTTCCCCTTGCTCATCACGTACCGCACACCCTTGACCTGCCACTATCAGCCCCTCGGACCCGTTTTTAGGAGTGCAAATAGCCGGCCAGGAGTCACCGGGAAGCCCCGGGGAATGTGTCAGAGCTGTGATTGCAAGTGTCTAATTTAAGTGTGAGACAAAATTCTGAAATGATATCAGACACAATTTAATCCTCCGTGATATGCAACCCAAACCCAAAAAGGGGTTGTCGCCCTTGAGGTTAAAGCCCCACTATCCCCGGGGCTCAACTTCTACTTTCCCTGACAAGAGACAAGATTAGCCAGCTGTACTAAAGACCAAACTGCTGTCAGCATAGGCAGCTAATTTGAGCTCTTATCTAAAAGTCAAAAAGGTAAAATTATTTCCACATGGAGGTAAAAGCTCCAAGCTATTGCCTTTTACAGGAAAACATCTCCATAAGCGTATCCAACACCCCCCACTATGTTTAAAACAGTGAGGCCACTGGTGTGTGTACACGAGGACAGAAACAAAGGAGGCTGCTCAGAGATATGAATAAACCCCCCGACACCCTGTCATTTGACTACAAATATGATTGCATAAATCAGCCGATGGCCTCTCGTGCTCGACTGTCACCAGCACGTCGTCAGTCCAGCCAGGCTATAAATTAAAGCAAACAAACTTAGGAGTCGGGCTACAGTAATTGGGTTTACTGTCTGTTGTTATATTTTCCTATCTGGCGAGTTGTTATGCGTAATCATAAAATTCAATGACTAAACATAATAGTGTTTTCATGATGGGAAGACAGGCGAGCACAGGAGTGGATTTGAATGCGCTTTAGCGGAGATTTAGCTGCTCTGCCTTCTGCGCTGTGACCAGCATCATTTTTTATCGAGTTTTTATTAAATGTTCAGAGTCGCCAGCACAATTCCACACAGGCAGAAATAACATATTGTCGAACGCTGATGCACTGCTCCCTGAAAACATAATCTAGCGGCTGGGCAAAAAGAGGCTGTTTATCATGGGATCTGTTGACTAAACTGTCTCACGCCATTAAGCAGATCCCTGAGATACTGATTACTAGGAGGGACAAAAACATAAAATGCAAATGCTTACAATGACTGAGGTGCAAGGCCGTGATGCACACTCCACTCAATCAGGGAAAACAATGATGTAACACCTGATGGAGCATAAAAAGTCCTCACACTCACACTGAAGAGTTGGACATTTTCATTACGAGGACACGCACAACAGGGGCATCAATCCCATACAATGGCTATTCAATACAATATGCATATATAAAGCTGCTGAATTATAAATGATGCACTTTACGTGAGAGCATGAAGACATCTATCGATTAGGCATCTGTCATATGACCCACAGATTATCACATGATCTGCATGGATTGCCTTACTCACAGCGCTCCACTGGCGACGCAAGAGCACACAGGAGCCTGTTGTCCAGTGACTAAAATGTGTTGATCCGCTGATGAGATGATCCTTAGTGTTTATCAAGTTCCCCTGACCTTGACTGTGATTGGGACGATAAGCAGCCGGGGGAAGAAGCATAACCTATGAACAGTGCACGGGATTCAGCTAATTCAAAAGAAGTGGCCAATTTACTGCCTTGCTATCAGATAAAACTGTCATTTAGGGCTGCAAATAATGTTTATTTCTATAATCGTAAATAAAAAATTACGTAAATTAATTAATTATTCTTAGCATTTATGTGCACTGTTCCCAGCTGTATCGAATACTTCCAGGCTTTGTAGCTTCATTCACAATGCTGACAATCAAATTCTAAATCAACCTGAGAATTTTTATTTACATATTATTTTTCATCTTTTCTGTGATTTCTCATGAGATGGTTGATGGTCGATAGTCATCAACCACTTAACCCTGGTGGTTAAGGTGCCCCACCAGAGAACATGTTAAAGTGGTATGTCCCCTCAGAGTTGCCGTAAGGTGGCATTGTTGTTGTGCTTGACAATGTAGGACAATGTTTGTTGCTGCTCAGTGCACTAACGTCACGTCCCGTCAACTATTTTCTTATCAAACCTGCCCAGTAAGGCAAACCCAAGACACTCAGTTACATTTGTGGAAGTGGTGTTTCCTTTCTGCAGACCGCTGAATGTGTGTGTGCTGTTACTCAAAGTTTTCTAAGCTTAGTATAGCTAGCCGGTTAACTTTGTTTCAAGCTCCTGAGGTTGATCACATCTACATTATGGACATGTGGTGCGGAGCTTTTAAACCCCGGACGCAGGGATGTATGCTGGCGGTAACAGGTGACAGTTTTCTCTGCTGGGCGAGACAGTTGTAAGTTGGCGTCAGAGCGACAGTGGGAAACAGTGGTGACACCCTACGGCGACACTGACGGGACACACTGCCTCACAAAACAACAATGTTCCAACTTCATTCCCACGGTACTCCATTTAATCTGATGAATCACTTTTTTTTCAAATTAAGGATGTTGTTAGTGGATCTTTTGATAAATACGACGACAAAAGAAAATAACCGAGCAACACTTGTATCAATAACAATACACACCTCTATTCAGTGAAAAGCCTTTCAATTGATAAACACTGAAAATGCTGATGCCAACACTCTTCACTGATCTTGTTTACAAGGATTAGACATTACACAACGATGAAGCGACCATCATTCTGTCAAAGACAGTTTGGCAAATATCTTTTCAGCAATTATGTTTCACTTATGATTATGACACCAAATGTCACAATAGCTTCATGAAGAAGAGGTGGCGAAACCTGGAGTAGCACATGCTTTTCTCACGTGGGACGATAACAAAAAACAATTTCCTGTGGAGTCCCATCTAGCAGATATGGTGCACTGTAAAGCTGCCACTTTTTCCTTCTTCTTATCCAAGCAAGGCTTAGGTACCTCCTCTCCTACCGAGTTGCCTTATCCTTCTCAAGCATCTGTTTTTGAAGCCAGCCGGCTTAAGCACAGATTAATGGAGAGACCTAGAGTTCTTGCCATGAGGGCACAAAACAGAAGTCTTGGCTTGAGTCTTGGCATCAGGACCTGCATGCAGTAAGTCACCATTATCAGCAACATATCTGCTCGGCTGCTGGGACAGCAAGTTTGCTTACATCGCCGCTTTGACTTATCTCGGCGTCGTACTTCTCACTTCTTGGGCAGCGTTACCTCGTACTGAGAGCCCATGGGTGTTCCCTGTGCTGGCCATTTGCTGCCCCCTTTTGTTTTACTGGCGTGTGATACACTGGTGTAAATGTGCTGTAATAAGATAGTTGTCTTGTACTTTTATTGCCACTTTCATTAACGTCAAGAAACGCTGAAACAGCTTCTGTTGTAGATGGTGCTGTAGTATAGGCCTACTGGCATTTATTACCAAATCAATACTCACCTTAATCTAATTTAGTGGGAAGTAGTGAACTATTTCACTTTATCTCCTCCCTCTTCTCATTGAGCAGAGCTCTGTAAAAAGGCCTCTCATTCTCTCATTCTTCTGCCAGGCTTTTCATCCTACAGACAGATACAATGTTCCTGAAGCCCTGCAGTGACTGTTCTCACGCTTTCTCCCTCACAGCTCTGAAGAAAGGGAGAAAAAACGGGGTCTTTTCCCGAGCCCTTTCTCTTTCTCTCCCCCAGGAAAAGAGGGTTGGAGGGGTGGCGAGGGGGGCGGCAGCGATACAGCCGCCAACCCTCCCTCAAGTGTAGCTGCGACCCTGCGGGCTTTGCCTGCTCCCCAGTCTGCCCAATCACTGTAAAATGTGCCCAATGAAACTGTCCTTTTTTTAAGGGAGCTAAAGTGAGCAGAGTATGAAACAGGAGCCATGACACAGTCAACGTGCTCGGACTACCAGCCATGATGTTTAATCAGAGATTAAATGCACGCTGCATTACATTCCACAGTCTGGCACAGTGACAGCTCCCTCATCACTCTCCACTATTTCCAGGAAATATAGACCGCAGAGAAGCCCCCTGAAGTTAGTTCTAACTATGTTTATATCCGTTGATTATCTTTTTGCCTGTCACTCTTGCTGATTTATTTATCTCCTTTTTTAATCAAATTTGAAGTTTCCTTTCACTCGCAGTTCTTTCTCTCAACATTGCACCAACAATCATGAGGCCATCACTGGACCACATGCTGTGCGACTACCAATTCAAACTGGTAATTCATGCAAATCTTGCATTAGGAGCAAAGCCATTAGGCTTAATGCATTGGAAACATTTAAACATCAAACACTTATATCTCATCTCTCCTAATCTTGTTGACTTGTTGACAATAGACCAGCAAAGAAAATGCCCGATTATTAGCCTGTAACCGCAGACTTTTAATGCATTCAACTTCGAGGGATGGGTGGGCCTGCTGCCATCAGTCCATGTTTACTGTTTGATATTTCTTATCTGCGCGTCTGTCAGTGAGTGTGTACACAGCAGGGAGCCGAACTCAAGAGTAATAGAAGCCCGCCTGAACACCATCTATCTCCCCACAATGGCTAATTTTGCTTTCAGTTTCTCTCCCCGTCTTCGCATGTGGCAATTTGCATTCAGGATGGAAGCATGCGAAAGTCTGATTTGGTCTGATTTTCACTGATTTTGTACCCAACTGCTGCACTTAGCGGATGCTGATTGCAGTTCAAATTACCACTATGCACTAGCACTGCAAAACCTACCATTCAGAGTTATTTCTGAAAAATTCATTGAATGACATTATAGCGCATATCCCATTTACGTTTTTTAAGCAATCAAGCTCAGTCTCTGGCAACAGATTGTCCTCATTGGTCGGTATGACTGTGAAGTGAGATTTATAGCCCGGTGAAGCTGCTGAATGAACAAATCAATAGATCCGTGTTTGATGTAGTGTGTTGCATTCAGGCACACCTCCTTGCACCATTGTTCTACGTCCACCTATAAGACAGACAATTCTTCCTTGTCATTTTGCGAGATGTGACATTCACAGCGCATGTTCGACAAAAGGCCTTTGTGCCTTTTGTAAATGTCTTTGAGGCAGCTGATTCTGATGTAGATATAAAACGGTCATTCCTCTACCTACTCATAGAGTTGTATCATTTACCAGGAGCAGTCTCATCACCTGAGCAAATGAACCAGAGCAATATTAGAATATTTAATTAAAAACAAAAGCCTCAGATTGCAGATTCTGATTTAGTATGAAGTATTCATATTGATAAAATGTAATTAAGCTGTGAATGAAATATTACTTTAGATAATTTTTTGAAAGCCCACCTTAAGGCTTGTGCTGATTAATAATAATTTACTCTATTAATTTGGCAGCGGTCTGCTATGTTAACCTGCTTGTAATTGTAAATGTATGATTTAGAAGTAGAATACAACATAAAACAGCCAGAGTTTGCTCCATGACACGTTTTCAGTACAAAATTTGGGAATGAAACCGCTAACAGGGCTTAGAAATATATGAAACAGAAATACATACAAACGCTTTACAATATGCATAGTGTGGAAGATTATATAAATGTTTAAACTCTAATAATGAAATGTTAAATATCTATTGTCACTAACCTCTTCATGATGTTGTATTGTGGCCTAAATTCTCACACCAAGGTAGTCGAAGACCATCATGTGTGCTATTTTTTAAATTTGTTGCCATGTAGGTTGCTTAAAATTCCGTCTCCATTTCTGTAACTGTTCCATAACCATTTATGTGGTTGTGCATAGATCTCTAGACTCAAACAACTGCATTTTCATTAGGTCTTGGACAAAGGTTCATATCTAAACCAGTGAGAGAGTACCAGTGACAGGTGACCTGGATCTTCGTTGTCATGTGGTTAAAGGTTCCATTTGTAAGAAGTGGCCAGAATTTGAAGGAGCTCCAGAACTATAGAGGGCAGCATGAATTAACTCTTAAAGCTATCTTTGGCTTACATCTATGGTAGGGACTAGTCACTGTCAGCAAGTAGGTCAGGTAGCCTTGGAACAAAGTGGCCCTATTAGCCGACCGGAGTCTGTCCACAGTGCAACGCTGAATGACAGGGGGGTCACCGCGGTCACCAGAGTATCAGTCAACCGGCCTCAGCTGCTTCCGAGCAAGGCCCAGTCCCAGCTGCACACCAGACTGGACTCCACCTCTGAGACAGACAGATGCCACTTTGAAGACAGTACAGAGGTGATCTACTACAGATCTACTCTGACCAAGACTATGGGCTCTATTTTAACGATCTGAAATGCAAGTGTCAAAGCGCAAAGCACAAGTAGCTTTGTGGGCGGAGCTCAGGCGCTGTTGCTATTATGCCGGCGGGATAAATGACTCTTGCGCCCGGCGCAAATCTAAAATGGGTTGGTCTGAAGTAGCTACATTTAGCCAGCTGCATATATGAAAAAAAAACACCTAACCCTGAAAAAATTCTAACAAAAGGTTTCTCAGCTGTTTTTTGTAGTATTAGGTGTCCTTAATAACATACTAAAAGTTTACCAAAGTTTGACCACTAGAAAGGTGTAATTTTCAAGATGGCATCCAAGATGGGCAGGAAGCCCTTAAAATATCCAAACTCCTTCATTATTTGACCTAGCCAAGTAATCTTGGTGTCTAACCCCATGTTTTCTTGGTCTATGAATCCATTTGACTTGTCTAAATTGCACTGACATGATGACATACTTATGGAATACATGATTTTGTGAGATTACTGTAAGGTTTTATCTTTGTTTGGGGTGAACCAGAGATGTAAACGATTTAGCCTATGTCATGTAACTCCTACTCAGTAGTTTATGGACACACACCCTTTTTTTTGCTTTTTTTTTAAATTGGAGTTGTATAACTTTGATCACAAACAACTCTGAATTAACCCGAACAGAGGCCTGTGTGTGAACCCTCTAAAATGGTCACTCATTTCAATTTGAATAAGGTAATACATATGTAATGCAACCTCTATAGATGTTTTTGAG
>OMLP01010468.1:1817-13709 GCA_900302685.1 Spondyliosoma cantharus | reverse complement strand
GAAGGTTCAACAGTCTTTATTCAACACAAAGATGAAAACACACAATCTAACTGACATGTACTATATACAGGTGTGTGTGTGTGTGTGTGTGTGTGTGTGTGTTTGTGTGTGTGTGTGTGTGTGTGTGTGTGTGTGTGTGTGTGTGTGTGTGTGTGTGTGTGTTTGTGCGCGCGCATCCTTCAACTAATGTCAAATTAGCTGTCTAGCAAAGCAAACTACCAACAACCTGACCTGAGATCACAATAACACCAAAACAGTGGACAAACACATACATTGTGTTTACATCAACCAGAGTTTAAAGTCCTGTGCTTAGCCGTGCTATGCTGTGCTATGCTGTGCTATGCTGTGCTATGCTGTGCTATGCTATGCTATCTAAGCCCAGTTCAACGTTACCAGCCTTTGGAGAAAAGGTGCTGGTGGTTGCAGGAGAAGGTTTGGACTCCAATGTTGAACAGTGTAGTTCTTGCTGTGAAGGTCTGATGAAAGTCGACAGAGGAGGAAACAGTTCGCTCCTCTCCTTTGCAGGATAGCAGCTCGGTGCTAAGTTACTTGGTGTTCCTCAGATTGTGAAGTTAGCTGCCGAGCTTTGCGTCGCAGCTGCTGGCGCTAACTGATCTGGAATACTGTCAGGACCTCGTGTCGCTGCAGTGAGGAGAAGTTCTTTATAAGCTCCCTGGAGAAGAGGGAGCTGGAGTTCTGACTATCTGGTCAGAGGAGGTCTGTTATCCTGACCAATAGTAGCTCAAAGCTGAATTTGCACCTAGGTGTGAAGACTGGGGAATTCTGAATGAACAACTTCATCCATGGGTCCCAACAATACCAATATTAGAAATGCATCCAATACTGCCTTAAATGCCACACTGAATATTGGCAAGTACACAAGTCACTGGTCAGATACCACTTAATTTGTGTATTTGGAAGCAGGACCCTGCTACATCCCAGCAGCTTCTGTATGCAACTTTATTTTATGGCAACAGCTTAAACCACATCCATGAATCAGCATCCATACAGGGTTAGTAGTATACAGCTGTTAAAATGAAGTTAATGCTGTGTTGCTAACACACATCAGTACTTATATCAGCCAATATGCAACGTTATGATACAGAGATTGATATCTGGAGGAAAAAATAATAATGGAATATCTCTGATACACATGATTGATATTAAACTTTATCTTTCTGTACTTCTTTGCTACCATCAAACTTCCTCTCTCAAGATGTCTCTTCCTCTGTCTCCTGTCAGTTTAAGTGCTGCGGCAGCAACAAATCATCCGACTGGGCTGAAAGCGTCTGGATTCGCTCCAGAGACGCAAACGGCAGAATGGTGCCTGACAGCTGCTGTAAGACTCCCACTGAGCTCTGCGGCCGCAGGGACCACCCATCCAACATCTACAAGGTGGAGGTGAGACGATGAAGGGTGCTGGGGGCGTCGGCGGGTTGATTTCTCAGTGTGTGTGGCTGCATCAGTATTTCTGTCGTGTCTCGTATGTCAGCACGCTCAGATTGTGTGGCAGAGAGAGAAGAGCCGTCACATCTGAACGGTGTACATAACATATGTGAGGGTGAGGCTCCAGCAACACTCCCACATAAACTGATGCAACATAAGGACACGCTTTGTTTTTCATTTAGGGCGGCTGCATCACCAAACTAGAGAACTTCATCCTGGACCATCTGAAGATCATTGGAGCTGTGGGTGTTGGGATTGCTTGTGTACAGGTGAGCAAGCTGTTTAAACAATTTCTAACGTGAACAGATTAAATAAGCACCTATACGTGGAGACTGCACTTGCACTAAATGATGTTTTCCTTCTCGTCCCTCCGATCCCCAGATCATAGGGATGGTGTTTACATGCTGCCTATACCGAAGTCTAAAGGCAGAGCCTTACTAAGAGAAGCAGAAGAAAAAAAGTGTGTGGGTGGAGCAGGTAACTTCATCAGCAGCCATACTCAAACAGCCCGTAGCTTCTTTCCTTTGCCTTGCACAGAGGGGAAGGAAACTTTGGCAAGGGATCAACATGCACATCTGAGAATCCCATTTTGGGAAACAAAGGGCGGGAAAACACTACAAAGTATCTTGAAGTAATTAGGCAGTCAAATTGCCGTCTCAGCTCCATCTACAACATCACAGAGCTGTGAGAGAAACTGATGCGAATTTTAACACCGATTGTGTAAGCTAGAGTGGGACGGCCTCCTCGGGACTAAAACATTGTCGTTTTCTTCCACCAGGATTCCCTCGATGTACGTTTATGTTTGTGGACCAGGTGCTGCTCTCGAGAGCGGCGTAAAGATCAGCGGAGTAAAACTGGCACTTTGCAGGAAATGTTAATCCTGGTCTCAGCAGCTGCCTCTGCCCCAGCAGCGAGGTTTACAAGCCTTCCTCTGGGCCTCTTCAACTGCAGCACCATTCTGTTTCCACACTAACTAGCCAGTCATGCATTTTGAATATTTGTTCGATAGTGGCCTTTTTGGACTCTTAGGTTAATATTTTGTAAATGGTTATTTTCTGTATCACTAGAGGGGCTTTCTTCTGAGCTGTGTGTGCCTAATGTGTCTTCATGGTGACATGTCAGTGTGTAAATCCTGTTTAAAATCAACTCTGCCTCCTGAACACCTGCTGAGAAGCAGCACCAGTACTTAGTGCCATTTGAAAAAGCAACGGCAGCATTTGAACCCTGTGCGACTCCTCTAAGGCCTAAAGGCTGATGATAATGAAGTGATTGTGTTCCAAGCAGTGCCACTTATTTTGCTCTGAAGAAAGTGCCTCATGTTTTCTTTTTTATACAAGGGATTTATCCACTGATGCCAAAGTTGTCCAGCGTAACTTTGTGTAAGGACCTACTGTTTCTCCTCCCGCCGTATTCACTGATCTACTGATGTTTCAGATTGTTTTCAGAAATGAAGATTTTGTTTTTTACTTTTCTATATATTATTGTATTTAACAGACACATGGTAGAAAATGATATCCACTCACTGTTAGTTGATCTTTTCCCTGTGTGCCTCAGAGAAGACACTGAATTAATCTGCTGTATTTCTGTCTTTGTCATAATCCACCAGTAATCGTAGTTCTAATAAACGATGATCAACACACGACATCTTGCTTCTGCTGGTTTTGCTTTCTCAGAAAATGTCAGGCGGCCGTCAGCAAAATGTTTCCTACACATATAGTTACTTGGTATATTTGGCAACCCATTTTAGGATTTTATTCTTTATATTATGTTCTCCATTCTAGAGAACATCGGTTAACTAGTGGTCAATCTGGCTTCGGTCTTCCCTTCCCGTCTCCTGTCAATCACACATGTTGTAGAGAGACGCTCTGTTATTACTTTCACATATTATATTACATCCTGCCACCTCTCCTACTGACTCTAGGCCTACTTATGCCTGAGTGCACCTGGTAGTTGTGATGATGTTTGCATTACGTTGGTTTTGATGGGCTGCATAATTATGATCAAGCTTCCTACACATGTGGCATGAGTATAGCCTGAACAATATGCCATTTTTGGGGCTGATGATATGAGGGAGTAAAACATTTTATTATATCAGCCGATAGACACACATTTTTGCAGTGAACCCTCAAATGTGGTAAACATCTGTGAACTGAAAGGACACCGTGAACTCAAATGGGAGACTTCTTTGAAATGTAATAACTATAAATCATAAGTAAAAAAGTGTCGCTTTCTGCTCGTTTATGTTCTTTAAAACCAAAAATGTTTCACGCCTACACTGATATATCTGTGTAGGCGGATATTGGCAGATAATATCAGTCAACAATATTGTTTGGGTTCGAGTGATGACAACGGAATGAAGAAATTCTTCACACGGTGTGAATTTTGTGTTCTATTTGGACGAGCTGGAGAGGAAACAGATAACGATGCTGGCAGAGAGAAAGAGAGCGGCGTCCTTCACCTCCCAGTTTTCAGGTCATGTCATCCCCAAAACTGCCACAAAGCCATTCTTGTGTGAAGACAAAACCACGTGGCTGAAACCAGTGGCCCTTACACAATTGGCACCAGCTTACAGGTGCATTAGCGTATTAACCCAAAGTCAATTCCCTAATGTTACTGTACTGTGGTGATGTAGGTTTGGGACGCGAGCCACCCTCCAGACAGCTGCTGCAGGAGTGTATTACCTATACAATGACAGCTATAAGGCCTGTAATGGGAGTTATTCGGCTGTGCGGTGCGAGGCCAGCTCATCTGACCCGTTGTCTCAGTGAGAGTGACTGTGCATCAGAGTCATTGCTGTGAACAGCAGCAGTTACAGCGTGCAGGCACAGGGAGGCAGCACCCGCCAGGCTTTCAGCGCCACAACACCACACTGATGAAAACAGCTGGTGAGAGTGTGTGCATAACACCCGGAGGCTATTGAGGATTACCCCCTCCCCAAACACATTCACACACTCTCCTAATTCACAATGGCAGAGGAGATTTAATATGGGTTCCTAAAGTGTTCAGGAGGGGAAACAAAGGGAAATGGAGGTTTTTAAACACACTCACGTGACTTGGATGTGGAACTTTGACCTGCTTGCATTCTGTTGGTGGGAAAACATAATTAATCTCTCCAGAAATATGCTTCTGTGGAACAAGCCAAAAGAAAATCAAATGGCATTCGGTCAGCTCACAGCTACAGACTACTAATTGGTTTCCATTGGGACTGCTATCAATGCGAATTAAGCCATTTCTCAGTCTGTGAGGCAAAAACATTTCCCTTCTGTGTAACGTGGTGAAATGAAACAACAGAGATCCGTGTGTCTTGTCATAATACTCCTTGGAGTGGCTCTCACAGCACACCTTTGGAAAGCTGAGTCATCCCTGGCAAAATAAGCCTGTGTGTTTTGTTTTTTTTCCCACATATGGGGAAGAGGGGAGGAGGAGGAGGGGAGGAGAGGGGAGGGGGGTTTAGTAGTTAACGTTTCCATTGGAGTGAAAGTAGTTCAGCACATGGTGATTTTAACAGGGCCCTTTTCCAAGGAGCAGACATCTGTGGAATGCAAGTCGTCTGCCCTGCTCTTGACACAGCCGCTGCCTTTGCTTGTTGCCTGAGTTTGACTTTAAATAGATGACAGAAATTATGACAAGCCTTTGAACAACCACTGTGTCCCACCCAATTGTGCCCTGCTGATGAAAACCATAATAAATCTGCCTCCTTCTTGCCAGCTTTGCAGGCCTCCCCTGCCTGCTCTGCTTGCTTACTGTGACAGCGGCGCACACAGGCTAACACAAAGGGGTATGCTAATAATGCCAGTGCATGACATTTCCAAAATATCTCCTCCAATACTCTCGAAGCAGTTGTCCATTCGGTGCACATGTCACCCGCTGCACCTCGGCCTGTTGGCCCATCCAGCAGAGAGGTGTGCTATTTTCAGTCACGGGGGCGGCTCGTGCACCCGTCTCCTTCCACCTTCCTTTTTCCTGCGAGGTGATGTGATTTCTGCAGCATAAACAGACAACAGGGAGCGGAGCTATAGTTTGTCTGCAGCTGGTGACAGGAGGGGGAACATGTAGGCCTTCGTTCCCAGGGCCACCCAAGGGCAGGTGAGCTCAAGGGTACAGAAACCTCTGAGAGTCTAATTTTAGGTAAAGTTTGCATGATTTTCAGCTTGAAGTTAGTCGACTGGGGACAGATCGTTTACTGAGGTTAACCATTTCTCGTTTCACAGCATGAGCTGTCTTCTCTGGGGTCGAGCGAAGGTCAGGCACATATCAGTTGTGGTTAAGTTTAGCGTTACCTACAAGGAAATGAGTGGAAACCCCACGTTGTTCCCAACCTGTGGTTCAGGACCACCCAAAGAGGTCATAGGAGAAATTCCAGGGGTCATGGTGATTAACGACGAAGGACGGAAGAAACTAAAATGACACAACGATGTCCCAACAGCCCAGTGATTCAATCAAGTCCAGCAGTGTCAACGTATTAAAAGCAGCTAGACTCAGATTAGTATCTGGATCTGTGTCAGACTGAACTCCTGACTCCTAAATACGCCTGTTGTTTCTCATCAGGATCCACGCTTTATTCCCTGAGAGTAGTGGTGTTACAATATCACAATATTCACCATAACTGTGACATTGAAAAATGAAATATTCATAACGTTTTAACAATACATGTGATAATATCGTGTGAATATTCCAGCCAAGATGTTTCACAAGTCACTGAGTGTAAGTCTTCTCTGTGTGCACGATTCTGTTCTTGGACAAAACACATCGATTTGATGGATGGCATTTTTTTTCTTCAAATTTCTAAAGATAGATATCAGCATTATATCATCGTAGTACATTTGTTCGACCATGATAATCCTGTAGTGAACCCTGACATCCTAACAGCCCTGCCTGAGAATGCAACGACAATGTTGAAGATAACATTTAGTAACATTAATAAGGTCGTAATACTAACGGAATAAACAAGCTGTCCTGGGAGTTTTATAAGGTCCCAAGAATACTGTGTGAACCCAGAAAGGTCCAGCTAATATAAATATCAATATAATATTGACTGAAAATAAATTGTGTTCAATTCAATCAATTAAGATTTTTCTCTTCTGATTTAAATTTCTCCTTAAAACTACATGCACCTTTAAAGAAAGTGAGTACAAACCAGCCAACCACCAAACGGACACGAGTGAAAACCTGAAAAATTCCCATAAATCAAACTGAGAAGGAAAAATGAGTCTTCAGCACAAAGGCTACAGTGAGTGGACGAATACGACCAATGAAACGGGTCCAACAACACGACACGACATGGCTGTGCTTTAAGTGATAACAAGCTCAAACAGTAAGTGACTGTATGTCAACATCCGTCTGTACACTTAAAGGTCCTCCATGGAGCCTGATGGAGGTTTGGGTGAGAATCCAGGTGAACTCAGGAGATCTGAACATCATCTGCTCACGTGTTGAGCTGTATGTACGCTCTGCATCCCCAACGACTCCTGCAGGCAGAGACGTGTCAGGTCATTTCATTTTCATTCAAGGCCTTGGGTGTTTACATTGTGTGTGTGTGTGTATGTGTGTGTGTGTGTAATCTGTAGATGGCAGCAACACTCTTGGCCAATCTGTCTCAATAAAACGGGGAAAAAGTCTTCTGTCCGTCTTGGTGGTCGTTGGCTGCCAAGTGAAATCGAAATTAATTGAAATAATCCAGCACGAAGGGACAAAACAATCCCTCGCTACCAGGAAGACTTGTTTCACCGTCCTTGTGTTCCTGTGCACATGCAGAGGCCAGATATCAAATATGTGCACAGTCACGCCCTGAATACAGTCGTATGGATGATGGTTTATTAAAATCCACAACATGCGGATATGGTTTCATATGGGGCAGCAGCTCCTGGTGATGGTGACTGTGGGTCAGGGAGCCTCGTCATGCAGCACAGTGTCACTTTTATTCTGCTCACTTGGTCAAAGTGTGAATTGACTTGCTGAACATGACTGATTCTGTTTGGCTATTTTTAAATAGTTATCAACAGTCCTATTAAGCGCTGACTTCACATTTTTTGGCGGTGTGTTCGAGGAAGGGTGCTGATTATGTAAGTCATTTACATTTCCTCCAATTTAAGAGTGACTGGCTCAGCGAAGTGGGAGACTTTGAGCCTCGGTTGCTTTCAAGCTCCGCTCAGACTAATACTGGAGAGCTGTGTGAAATAAAACCTCTCGCTGAGCTGCCTCTCAGCTTTTAGGAGATGTCACCGGTGCATCTGTTGAAAGAAGAGAGCGACTCGAGGACGCACATCAGGGTAAAGCTCCTGTGTGCTGACAAACGGCTCACATGTGACTCTTATCCCTCCACATGCGGATCCAGAACCGTGCACCACATACGTCACTCCGTCTGTCACTCTCTTGCTCACTCGGGCTTACTTCAGCCCTCTCTTCATCCCTGAAGCCAAACGCCTCAACATCTGGCTCTCCATCCTCTTCCTCTTCTGGGTCACATCCCATTGAGGCAGAGGAGATTGTGAGTCCTTCGATGTTTAGACCCTCACCAAGGTGCTTTGACCAGCTGGGTTTTGACCCTCCAGGGGGTTGGAGTGTATCTGTTTGAAGGGGTGGGGGATGTGTGTCCCCGGGGTGGCAGCTGTAGATGTGGAATCAGAGGGCGCAGTGGAGGCCATGGTCTTGGATGTGATACTACAACCGTTGCATGTGCCACCGCGCTCTGTGTGACGTAATCATATGAACGCAATAACCACAAAAACAACACATTTCATGAGAAAGACGTGAATTAAAATGTCTTTTTCTGTTTCTGTTTGTTTACCTACTGAGCGAAAGCTTATTCTGAACATCTTTTGCTGAAATATTACTAATTTAACCATCACATAATGCTCTTCTGCATGAGGTCTGAAAACAGCTGCAGCTTTACACTCAGCCATGATTTAAAGAACAGCATGATTTTGATTTCTCTTGACAGAAGTGAGCAGTGGACTTCAAACTGCTTCTGCTGAGATAATCTGACATCAAATATCACAAAAAGCTTATTACTTCTTTACAGAAATAAAAAAGGCTATGAATTTATGGAACAACATGACTGAAACCAAAAGAGCACGTGTTCATTTCAAACTAACAGAAGCATCAGATCAGGGCTCCGGTTGAACCACACCTGCAGCATTACACCTGTTTCCCACTGGATCCAGTTCTTGGATGAAAATCCATATTGATTATTTTTGACATGTTGTAATTTTGTTTAGTGTAAAAGGAAACTTTCTGCAAATATGTCTGTTACTAGAGACTGGCCTTGATTTGTACATGAACATGAAGCTTTAGAAACTTCCCTACGTTTTCTTTTGTTCACTCGTTTGACCACTGTTACCTTCAGTGTGCTGTTCTAACAGATTCTATATCTACAGTTACAGGTTGTCTGACTCACAGGGCATCAGTCAGCACACTCTCTTTTTGTGTGTATTATAGTTATAAATGCTGCAGGTGCACTTGATTTATCTAATTGATAGCATCTCGCAGTGTTGAGGGTCAATGACTCTGAGCCGCACCTGATCGAAGCCTCCAGGGACGTTAAATGTGCTTTAAAAGATTTTCTTTTAAAAAAGAAAGTGTATAATAAAATGCTTATCGACATGCTTGGATTAAGTCACGAGGTGAGATGGGCATGTAGATTTATTTTTTAATATCTTTAGCTTTCAATCAGAAAATGTGCACATGCAGGTAAAATCATAATAAAGGTGGAACCACAGGGCTGGACCACTGTTAGCTTCTGTTCTCACTGGAGCTGTGGGCAGGCACATGTTCACTGCTGCATATATAGATAGATAATAGATCCAATGTACATTTTGCTCCCCAGCATGTTAATCTGACCGCGCTGCCTTCAAATGAACCGTACGTAACAACACAATCCAGTAAACAACATCTATATATATGTATGTATATATATATAGTTGTTGATATATTTGCAGATTTGCGTTACAGTCCATCACAGTAGACATTTTCTTTTGACTGTCCTGACTGACGGAGCTGCAGTGACACAAACAGGCCTCAGGGCGTCTGACTGTGTCACAGTATTGGCACAATAATGAAGTCGATGGTTTGGGGTATTCTCCCTGCTCAGAACCGGCTTCTTCTAGTTTTCAGAAGGTAATTGCATTTGGGATTATGGAATTTTGGTCTTTACTTTATTGGGAGTGACTCTCCAACATAAGTATGTGGATGTGAACACACTCACACTCTGAGGATGAGATGAGCCTCTAATCCCTGCTCAGTCACCGATCAATATACACTGAACTGTCCCCACTCTGTGATTACATACAGTATGAACTCTGTGTTACAGTGACAAAACAAGGTTAAGGTACGGCAGTGTGGCAAGAAGTACTCACAAGTCACATTTGAGTAAAAGTAAAGGTACTGTGTTAAAATATGACTTTGGTGAGTCACACATATGAATTTTAATTGAGTAAAAGTCTTAAAGAATCTACTAAGGCCTCTGTGGCAAAAGTGATTTTCTGTCAGTAAATGCAATAATGAGATGTAACTAAGTACATTCTCTCAGGTTACACTTGTATGTTTTCTGCCACTTTATTCTTCCATTCTGCAACATTTATCTGGTAACTGTAGTTAGTTAAGTTTAGTTACTAATTTTTAGGGCTGCACCCAATGAATACTCTTCATCTAACTATTATTTTTATTACTTGAATAATATAAAGATTTTACCCAAAATAACATTTAAAGATTGTCATTTATATTTCAATCATCTTCAATCATCAACAAACAAATATGACAAAGTGTACTACATTATCCCCAACACAGTCTTCACTGGTAATCTGTGAGGACACTAACATCAGCAGTAACTAGTAACCAGCATGTTTAACTTCTGTGCAGAGACACGACCTCAGATCACCAGCAGAGCAGGGCGGGTCAGTAGCAGGACACGTTGTTCAGCATGGATAAATGCTACGAGGCCACACAACAGATGTTTCTTGCGTTGCGTTAGATTTCACTTTCACTTCGGTTCAGTTCGGTCTTGTCCCCCGTTTAAAGCAGCGATGATGTGACAGAGGTGATCTGCCTCACGCTGGTTGTTCACTGTGATTTTTGATCCGTTGATGACGACAAACAGTCTCTTGTATGACCAGCATGCAATTAGCATAGCGGCTTCGTCTTTCGGCAAACTGATCAGCGGCGGTTCCCAACGCGTCACACACACAGACCATGGAGTGACTCCATCACCGCCGCACCAACCTGTGAAGTTTCATCGCACCGCCGGATCCAATGTGCTTCCATCGAAACATCGCACCAGCCCTTTGCAGATTGCATGTTACATCAGAACCAAAATAGTGCATTTATAAACTAATTCATTTGATGATAATTGGATTAAAAACACATTTACTCACAAAAATGCTATCATGTCCAATAATCTGTGTGTATAGACAAAGTCTATCCAAGTCTGTCCATAGACTTTCTATTGACAAAGTCAACTTCACATAAGCTCAGAAAAAACGTGATGATTCATTTCCCAGCTGATCGGAAAGTTTTTAAATAGTTTATTAGTCTTAAAGTTTAAACACTCACCAGTCGGCCTTCATTGTCCCGGGAGATTTGGTGCCTGCTGGCAGACAGCATTGCATTGTGAAACACCATCAGGGTTACAGGGAACCAGTCTAAACCCTGATGCTATCATTATTCTATATCCAATGTAATAATTAATAACTATTACTTTGCGCAATCAACGCTTACGTTATAATGATAAGTTAAAACAAAAACCTTGTTTATTGCACGTTTAAGAAGAGATTACTTTTGTGTCACTTAATGGATGGATGTAAAAAAAAAAAGGATTAAAAGTCACACAATTGTGATATACATGTTATATATATATTACATATATACATATACATATATACATATTATCAATGGACAAGAAGGGAATACAAATTGTAATCTCAAAAGTATATTAGCGAATAAAAAAGCACAATATTTGCCTGTGTAGTTGAGTAGAAGTATAAAGATGCATCAAATGGAAATAGTCGAGTTACTCTGATAAATAAATAAAGTAATAAAGTATTTTGATGATGATGATGATGATGATATGTAGTTGTTGATTACAGAACAGGGCGATGCTCTGTATTGTATTTCCTGTCACACAGCCAGTATTTTGATAAAGAACTGGTTGTGTGCTTTAAGGACTTTATATACATAAATACATATTTCATCCTGCTGCTGGAACCTCAGCTGGATTGTTGGGTTAACACTTATCCTTTAATCCATGGAAGATAATAGAGATTGATGTTTAAGACATCCATGAAGTCGGTGCTTATTAGTCACATTAAATGTACGTATAGTACCTTTAATAGAAGTATAAAAATAATGGAGTCTCACAATAGTGGAGTTCACGTATGGGAGGGAAGATGGACTCACTTTGTCCTTATTTCTATACAGTGCACGTCTGTCCAAGCTCTATAATATTGATATATA
>OMLP01010455.1:6569-21852 GCA_900302685.1 Spondyliosoma cantharus | reverse complement strand
TCAGATCACCAAGAGACGGCGACCACCGAGCAGTCAGACAGGTTTTCCAGCGTGAGAGAGACGAGCAAGGAGGAGGACGACGACGACGAGGACGGGGACAAACTCAAGGAAACGACAGAGGAGAACAGCCGGGGGAGTAACTGAGAGAACGAGAGAGAGAAAGAGAAAGAGAGAGAGAGAAAGAGAGTGCAGGGAAAACATTTGGAGGGAAGTGAGGGTGTTTTATCAAATGGTTAAAATCTGAAGAACTCGGATGAGATGGGCTGTTTTGTGGATGTCGGTGTGTGTGGAGACTTCCATGAAATCAAACACGTGAGTGAGCAGAGATTTAACCTCTGATGGGCGAAGGTGGATTAAAGCGAGGACAGAGGGGGAGTTTGTGTTTTAGCAGTCAGCCTTTATGAGCAGGCGAGGAGTGATACTGACAGAGCAGACTACAGACGACACTTTGGCCCTAATGCCCCTTTTGTTTATAGAGAGAGTGGAGGGGCCAAGGTCAACATGACCAAATACCCTGTTAGGCCAGTCCTCCCTCCACCTTAACGCTTCTGCACAGAGCTAAATGTTCCTTTAAAGAGGGTAATAATGACCACGATCATCACAAGATACACACATATAAACTCTCTTGGGCACATTTCAAACAAAGACTCTTATACGACCCTTTCAAAAGTACTTGAAAGTCTTTAAACGTGTGTGTTCCACTTTTACTTTTGAGGCATCTTTCACATAATTCAGTGTTTAGTCCTGTGATTAAATGTGCATGTAGTGCCATCTTGTGTTGACAACAGGAACAGCAGGTTTAAAGTGATTCTCCTACTCAACACATTCATCGCATCAACTGCTTCAAGTTAAAATCCTCAATATCTTTATTGAATAAAATCCGGCTTTAATACTTTTTAATGACTGACTTCTGCCATTCGGTGAATTCGCATTGTGTAACTTTCTCTCAAGCGGGATTTACAGTATTTTCTTATTCTCTTGTGGGATTCAAATAATCGAAGCACAAAGGATTCATGGGAAATTAATAAAAGAAAATTGTAATGATAAAATGACCCCAAACACCAGAATAAATCTTGGCGATGTACATTTTTGCAAACAATGAATACATTTCTTTATGTTTAACTTTTGATTTAATGTGACGGTAGCGCTGTGCTCTTGGTCTGGTTTGGTTTAGGCAAATTAAAACACGTAGTTACGGTTATGAAAAGACCATGTTTGGGATTACCTGGTTCTGCTGCCAATAACTCAGCCGGAAATCGTCCCAACGTCTTGTTAAAAATGGTTTCACACTTACAACTGTTGAAACACAGTCCAGAACAGTGGTCTGCTGCTTGCACATCCATCCTCATACATTAAACCAACACATCCTCATACCTACACGACTGAACGCTGTCAATTGTCAGCAACTCACAAAAGGACATATATGCCCATTCCTTAACATAACTGTGGCAGCGTAACCTTCGTTGTACGCTCACTGTTTGGTTCAGGCGAGAAAACTACATGGTTAGGTTTAGGAAAACATCATAGATTGGCTTAAAACATTTATTAAGTTAGGAACCTACTTAAGTAAAACATCTGCGGTTTGCAGAAACGTACAATGCCAACATCTTATTCTCTCACTCTCCTAATCAGAACTGAAATCTTATTGATTATGACTTTAAAGCTTTAAAATGCGTCTGTTGCTGCTTTCATTTGCCAACTGAAACTTCTCAGAGCATTTCTGTATCATAGATAGTCACTGAAATCCTTTTTTGGGTGGAGTATCACTTTATTCATGACGATTTCAACGACAACAACCACAATGTTTGCCGACATCTGTGTTAAATCTGTGCGCAAGTGAGTGTTCGTGTGGTCGTCTGATACCACGTGTCATATTTGAGTAAAATGAATCTTTAAAGGGCAAAGCTACCTCTGATTTGTTTGACGTACAGAACCCAACAACCATCACACACTTGAACTCGACTCGTTGTGAACTGACACCATGTTAAGGATAAAAAAAAAAAAAAAAAAAGAAGAAAACTCATGTAAAAGCTTTTCCATTCGGGATTTCTCAGTGCTCGCAGATTCCCTTTTGTATGTTAACACTTTTCTATCTTCATCTTCTGATTTGTTGTGAGAGCTATTTTTCTAATCTAGCGTCCAAGTGTGTGAGTAGCTCAGCGCTGTCCTGTTTCTATCCTGCATCAATCGTGCAGCAGAGAAAGCCCATAGCCAGGCACTGCAGTTAAATGACAAATGGTGACTGCACAAACTTTCTGTAGTCTTTTTACCACAAATATTCACTCGGTCGCTCTTTTTCTCGGCGTCAGCAACAACTTTTACATGTCTTTAGTCGACATCTATCTAATTTCATTTCCAGTTTAACTCGGAAGATTCAGCATCTGATGCATGAGCTGGTTTCCAGGATGAGTAAATCTTGCTGTTTGCTTCATCTGAGCTGCGGTTTGTATATAAAAACTGTGTGAAACTTTTTTAACCTCTGACCTGCCCAAGTTGTGGGATGATTGGGTGAGCAGGTCGTGTGTGTCGAGGCTCTGCAGCCGACGCTGTCCTCCCTCCTCCGCTCTCTGTCCGCCTCCTCTCCCCTCCTGGGTCAGAAGAAAACAGCCGTGGAAAGTCATGAACTCTTATGCTTGTTCTGTCTTTATTTTTATTTTATTTTCTTCCATTCTCTTGTTTCTCAATGTGATGTGGATGTTTTAAAGTGAGCAACAATATGATAACAAAATAAACAGTTTTTCCTTTTCTCCTTTAAAGTGATCCGTATGTATTGTGCGTGTGTGAAATCGGAACTTGTGCAAGGGAATGTGAGCTTTCATTCATTTTGTTTTGGCTGAACAAATTTGTTTTCAGTCCCTGTTCTCCATAAAACACAAACACTAAAAATACGTGGTTAATTTAACATAAAAACACAGATTCTCATGAAATGAGGAGAAAGGAGAAAATGTGTTGTGGGGCTTTATAAACACAAATGATTTATAAAATTTGAATTCTTATTCTCATGTAAAATCAGAAGTAAAGGCTTTTCTGGTGCAAAGCAAAAGAGCAAATAGTGAACAGTACATTTTTACAGATGTTGAAACAGAAGAAGGTAAACTCAAAGTTTGTTTTTTGGGCCTAACAAAATATATTTTTTTCTTTATAATTGTGCTGATTGAGTCTTTATTGTATTCTATTGAATTAAATCAAGCTCATTTAAAGTTTGTATTAACTGATGTGACCAGACACTGAGCCACAGAATAAGTTTAGAAATGCGAAAACTATGAAGAAAATTAGAGAGATTTTTGTCTTTAATGACACACTTTAATGTACACTTTGTCTATTGCAATGCAAAGATTTTTTTATCAAAAGCACATAAAACTACTTTAAGAAGATACTGTCAAATGCATCATTTGGTCTTTTCAAAACTTGAGTGTTGTTTAATTTAGTCTCAAAAGGATGTAGTGTCCATCTTTTCTTGGATTGACACTTAATGCGGATAAAATAAAACAATAAAAATATTGAATTTTGGATAATTTACCTATTACAGCGCAAAGGTTGAATGTGAATCAATTCCCATGTATTAAAATGGGTTTTTATCTTGCTAAGAACTTTAATTAAAGGCCTTTTCAATGGCGTCTCCTTTTTTTTTTTTTTTTTGACGAAAGCGGAAGTACAATGCAGATTATTCTCTTTCTTTACAGCAGAACTTTGTTTCTGGTCTGTTTTGAGGATAGATTTAGAGCAGAAACGATCCATATTATTATCGTTATTATATTATCTATATATACAAATACACTTACGATGATTTGAGCATGCACCAATCGTATGAAACAGTGCATATATACACATCCGTTTATTTTGAAAGCTTTGTTTTGGAATGTACATACCGGAAGTTTTTGTGTGAGGTTTTACTGTTAGTCTTTACGCTCGAGTGATTCTCAGCATGTGGCCATTTACGGTATGAAAATCTGTAAATTAGCTAAAGCAGATTTACGTGGAAAGTGCTGCCACACTTTAGCATCTGACTCAAACCAACAAGTGTTTAGAAAGGACCGCTGAAAAGTGAGAGACTCTCTTTTAATGTAGGAGGAAACCATTTTAAGCTAGCGTACTTTGAAGCTAGCTAACTGCATGTAGTATTCATAAGGGAAACTAAGTGTTTACTGCCCTCTTGCGGTGAGAGTGAAGAACTGCAACACATTAAATGCTCAAACGCGACTGAGATTCTCTCCTAGCTCTGATAGATAACTTTTTTAACTTCAGTATCAAACTAGCAGCCTCCTAAATGATCCACATTTAGCCTGAAACAAGCCAGTGACGTCAACTATCACTTTACTAGCTTGCTAATGTTACTATCTCCATCCATTCGTACGTCTTTCTTAACATTCCTCCGCGCTTGAGTTTTTGTGCCCCCTAGCGGACACATCGGGGAACTACAGTGCAATAAAGTCAAGCTAGACACAATAGAATAGTACTACTTCCGGTTATACTATACAAATAAAACCCACAATGGACATGATTGTAGTTATGCACTGTGTCCGCCAGAGGGCAGTGTAGCCAATACAAACGTTAAAGTTGGGCAAGTTGAAGAAAGATTTGCTTCACTCATATGACCATAGGTACGTAGTACATACATACAAGTACTAATACTAGTTTTACAGTGTTAGTATGATAGCTTCTAAATGTGAGGATAAAAAGGACCAGGTTTAAACCAGAGGTCACCAACCTTTTTGAAACTGAGAGCTACATCATGGGTACTGAGTCATATGAAGGGCTACCAGTTTGATACGCTCTTCTGAAATAACAAATTTGCTCAGTTTGCTTTTAGTTATATATGATTAGTAATGATACTCATCTATGTGAAGACACTGATCACTTTAATGATTTTTCACAGTAATTATCAACAATGACTTAAGGTGGGAAACAGATAATATCAATATTCAATTTTCATTTTTAGAACAGGCCTGAGGGCTACTCATGTGGTCCTTGGGGGCTACCTGGTTCCCGTGGGCACCGTGTTGGTGACCCCTGGTTTAAACAGAGCAAGCAGATTAAAGCAAACAGCTAGAGACAGATAAAAAAAACCAAAACAATAAATCGTTAAAAAGAAAATCAAATAGATATGGAAATGTGATGGAATTAGTATCAATTGATATGGTGGAAACATGTTTTTTTAAGTTACGTGTACATAGTTTTTTGCTATGGTAAGATAAGCCTAAGATGTTTGATCTTTTGGTCTGAGATGGTGCCAAATTTTTTTCATCTATCTATCTATCTATCTATCTATCTATCTATCACATTATACAGACCGGGTGTAGTTGCGGACTGTGGCCACTGGAGGGCACCAAACACCAGTAAATAAAGTCCAAGCACGTCAAGTTACACATAATAGCTAAGTAAGACATCCGGTAAATACTTTCAAAATAACACTTTCAACAAACTCACCATGCTGGCGGTCACGTGATTTTCGGCGTGTTGGGCCGAGGGAGGGACACATCTTGCGGCAATATTTACTCTTCGAAAGGTCAGCCCGGAAGATTTGGTAGGCGATGATGAAGCGGTAAATCAAGTGAGTTTAATGCTTTAAATCTGTGCTTTCATTAGAATTAAACACGAGGTTGATGTGTCTATATTTTGTTGTCACTTCCTGCAGCTGTTTACTTGAAGTGTTACGGTATGTGTGTGCCATTTTTCCTCACGGTGTCAGTTAGCAAAATAAGAATAACTTGCTTGAGGTAAGTTAGCCTGTGTAAGCTAGCCGGAGTTAGCTAACATCAGTGTTTAGTAAGTCAGCTAATGTTCGTTTGAGCACTGCTTGTTCACAAGAGTTGACTACAAGAAAGTCTCACCGATCCATGCGATTGTTTTCTGTCTGGCTTGGTTTATAACTGCGGTTGACAGCGGGGTGTTAGCTTGCTAGCTTCCCTCACAGATCCTGAAGTGCCGTCAGACAGTTTGTTTGTGTTTGAGTAGAAGTGAGTCATGAGGTCTGAAGTCAGTGAAACTACATTTTAATCACAATGTAAAACACTTAAAAACATCATATACAGCCTCTGATCGACGCAGGTGTTCTAGATAAGTAGCTGACACATGATTTGGTTGTTTACGTTCAGTTTATCGTTTACGAAAACAAGTTCAAGACTCAAGTGAAACTCACTCAGAGATCGTGATTCACTGGGTCAGACAACGATCCGATGGTTCAAAAATGTTGTTGAAAAACAGACTTCTTCTTGTTATAAACAATAATCTGACGTCAACTTGAAGCAACGTTTAATAAATGATCTACTACTAAAGTATGAACACTGAATCATGTGCCAGCTGCAAACATCTGTGTCAGAGTTGGATGTTTAATGGCAACATGTCCAAAAGGAGAAACATGAGCTTGGATGTAACGTTGAACTTTATGTAGAGAAGCGATAAGATAACAGCGATACCTTTTTTTGTTTATACCTTGTCATAACTGTTTATCTTCACTGCATTTATAAATGATGAGGCAAGCGAACATAGAAAACAAATTTGACAATGAAATATCATCAGAAGTAAACAAACAAATGGATGTGTTTTTGGCTCTTGACCCTGATGGAATGGACTGTGAGAGATATGTATCCTCTGCTGTTTTAACTGCGTTATTATCTCTGCACACACACACACACACACACACACTGTAAGGTGCACACATGTTTTGTTTAGCCTGCCTTCATTAGGATGCTGCAAAATATGTCCTGATTTACCAACTAATTTCTGAATATTTCTGATGTTTTATAATTGTTGCCGTCATTTTTCAAGCACCTCAGAGCAAAACCTTTGCACACCTGTGGTTCGCCAGGTGCGTAGGAGAAGATCGATCAGAACTGAGTAATCGTTCAAGCGACAATGTCCAATATTTTCTGGTTCCAGCTTCTTTTAAAGTGAGGATATTTTGTAAATTAGCACTTACTGGGTTTTGTGGGTTGGTCAGATGGAAGAAGCTTTTGTAAGATGTTGTAGGAAACTGATGTTGAGCATTTCTTTTGTACGGGTAATATAATAAAGAATGTATAAAGATAATAACTTGATATCATACGTCTAATATCTCTCGTTTCCAGCTGCCTGTTTTCTGTTTCCTCTTATAACCTGCCTCTACTGTAGCAAATTACAGTGGAAATCAGTGGCTTGAGTAAAAGCTGGTTTCATACTTGAAGTTTTTTACATCCATATTTGGTCAATATTAAACAGCCTTTCTGTGCATATTATCCCCAGAAGGGCGGTGGCACTAAATATAACAGTCCAACAACTCTTTCACTTTGTTGCAGGGGGAGTTTCCTGTCTCACTGCAGGAATGCCGGGTGGAGAGTACGGCGAGCTCGATGGCAGCCTCCCTGCCATCGCCTCCTTGAACGCTTCCTACTCTACGACGCTGTCCATCCCGTCCCCGTACCTGTTTGTACCGCCCGCAGAGCGCAAGGCCATCTCTGATGTCCGGCGCACCTTCTGTCTCTTTGTGACTTTCGACCTGCTCTTCATCTCCCTGCTGTGGATCATTGAGCTGAATGTGAGCATTAAAGAGACACTCGATGATTTGTTTTCGTGTCTGTTTGTGTGAGACTCTGTTTGACTGTGATGTTCTCCTGCAGATCTCCAGCTCGATCAAGGACAGCTTAAAAAAAGAGGTCATCCACTATGACTACACGTCCTCCTTCTTTGACATCTTTGTAAGTGGCTCAGTCTCAGTCTGTTCACATTTCACAGTAGAATAATGTCATTGTAGTGTGATCCTGATGAAAGCCTCTGTATGACTGCTCATTAATAAGCAGATACTAACGATAAACCTGCGCTTCTAATTCATTCTACACGTGTTTTTTCAAAGAGAGCAGAGGCCTCATTACAGAAACTTCGTATCTCAGTTCAGGATTACAGAAAGATGTTTTCTAACTGAAGTTAAGGGAAAAAAATCCGATTTTAGTATAAGAATTCAGCTATTACAGACATTCGCAACCAAAGAATTTCCTAAGTTAGGATGACATCGACCCTGTCCTGAATTCCAAGTTGCTGCCGGAAATAGTAGCACCACATGTTGCAGCATCGCTGGGAAGAGCTACAGTGAAACCAGGAATGTTTGCCGTTCATTTATGATTATGAAAACATTTGTTAATGAATTTTTCAGACTGGAAAGTGTCGACGCATAGCATGTTTCTCAATTATTAGATTGCAGTTTTTGTGTACTGTCTGTGCTTTGTGCTCCACAGAGCTGGTAGCAGCACAGCCGTGTGCAAGCATTTACTCTTTCTCATCCTCATTCTTTAGATATCGATAAAGGAATCGAGTTTACAGTTCAGGTTTGAGTGAAGATGTGAGGTTGGAGACGTTGGAGCCGCACGTTTAGCAAATGCTTCTGTAATAAGAATGTAGGAGATTCCCTGCTGTTGAAACTTGAGATGGGTCATGCGGTCAGGAAACCTTCACGCAGATGTTGCTGTGTAACTTTGATTTTATAGTGTCTGAATGAGCCGTCATAGTAGGTCACATGTCTGCGTTTGTTGACACAAGAAGAGAAACTTTATTGACGCAAGAAGAGAAACTTTATTGACGCGAGCGGGGAAATTGACACAGGAATAGAAAAAGCCTAAGTCAACATTTCTGCGACGCATGACGGGTCATTTTCTTTTTCTCTTCCTCCTCCTCGCCTCAGCTGCTCGCTGTGTTTCGTTTCCTGTGTCTACAAGTGGGTTATGCTGCCTTCCGTTTGAAACACTGGTGGGTTATTGCGGTGAGTGTGTGAACTCAAGTCAGTCAAACACACACACACACACGCAGATGAAGTAATGAAACAATCTCTTTGTTAACACATCTGCACGTGAATTAGAACTCACCTCTAACTGCTCCTCTCTCCCTCCACAGGTCACCACTCTAGTGACCAGCGTCTTCCTTGTCGTTAAGGTCATCGTATCTAATGTGAGTCCCTCCCAAAACCACCATCGTCTATATAATTTCACAGTTCTGTATGTCTGGGTGGTGGAAGCATATCGGTCAAAACCACAGAAAGCTTTTTGACTTCTGCTTTCATGTCGCATAATGAGTGTCTGAGCAGACCGAGCTGTTCAGAGTTTTATGATTTTATCATTTCATGATGCACGGAGGATCAAACACACGTTCTGTCTGCGTTTACGATCCGTATCACCGTGGCTTTAAAGCTCAAATTATCAGTCAGCCTCTAATTTTAGCATCAGGATGACGTAGTTTCTGGCCCTTCACAGCTGCTGTCCCAGAATGCCTTTGGCTACGTGCTACCCATCACTTCCTTTGTCGTGGCCTGGTTGGAGACCTGGTTCCTCGACTTCAAGGTGCTCACTCAGGAGGCGGATGACGAAAGAGGTTTGGAAAACATTCTGGACGAGTTTGAACACGACTCAATGAAAATCTGCTTTTTCCTTAGAACTGTTTTTCTCCTTTTGACCTCAGCGTACCTAGCGGCGGTGAACGCAGCCTGCGAACGAGCCCCCATGATCTACCCCCGTGCTGTTTCAGACGGACAGTTCTACTCTCCGCCTGAATCCCTCGCAGGTGATGTCTGCTTGTGTCCATGGATGTGTTCTTGTTCATCAGCCGTGTGTGTGTGTGTGTGTGTGTGTGTGTGTGTCTTTCTACACTCACTATTTGAAACACACATTGATTTTGTCTCTAAACTTGTGTCTGCAGGCTCTGAGGAGGATCTGGATGAGGAGGGTCTTGGACGCAGAGCTGTCACTGCACAGGTAGCTGCATCAAGTCTGAGGAGTCTCTAAATCCTGCCCTGCTCCATCACCTGATCGCGACTGATGATTTTCTGCTCCTCCTCCCCCTCTTTAATTCCAGGAGAAGGAGTATGTCAGACAGGGTCGCGAGGCCATGTCTGTGGTGGAACAGATCCTAGCCCAGGAGGACAACTGGAAGTTTGAGAAAAACAACGTGAGTGTTTGATTTAGCCTCAGCGAACAGAGAAGTGTCTCATCTTCTCCTTCAGATGTGATGCAGGGGATTAAGGCTCGACTGCAAACCAGCCGTGTCAGGCAGCAATTTTTAAATAAGTGGTTTGTAAAGCTTTTAATTGTTTGTTAATAGTGAAAAAAATGTTAACTAAAGTTTAAATAACTCTAAATGTAATATTTATTAATCAGGCTCATTATAAAGTGTTTTACTGTGTTGTTAATTCAGTGTTTTGTACACAGTTCTTAGAACAGTGTACAAAGTGTACTTAGAACTAAGAACAGCAGAGAGAAGATTCACTACTTTAGACGTAAACGCAAATATTTTCACCACTGATAAGCTCCTGCCGCACCCACATTGTTCACTGCAGGGTCGGTTTCATTGTCATTTGATCTTTTTTTCTTAAGTCTTAAGTTGAGCATATTTTCTCTCACGTCAGGACATGGGCGACTCTGTCTACACTCTGGAGATTCCCTACCACGGAAAGACTTTCATTCTCAAGGTACCACTGCCCTTTGTGTGTTCATAGCGAAACTGCTGCAGTGATGCTCCAGATGAACCACATTGCCGAACTTATGCCTCATGTTCAGACACTTCCGCAATTTGTAAATCTACCAACATCAAATCTGATGTGTTTGTTCAGGTTGTTATTTGATGTTCGGGGCTGATGTTGTTCTACAGTATCGTAGCTGTAGAGAGTAGAACAGGCTGTGTATCAGTGCACCTTTCACAGGCAGTCAAGTCACCTTGCCAAAACTGAATTAAATACACTTTGCAGCGTGTATATATTTTAACAACCTCTACAGGGCGTAGTGAAGAAGTAATGGAGACTAATGGAGTGTTAAATTTATTCAGATATGAAATAGACTTCCCGGTGCTGTTCCACAGGCTTCACAGGAATTGGAGTCACAATGCAGAGAAGTGTGTGTGTGTGTGTGTGTGTGTGTGTGTGTGTGTGTGTGTGTGTGTGTGTGTGTGTGTGTGCGTTTCCCAGACAATCTGCTGTGTTTGAACGTGTCCATAAATTACTGATAAGCTGGACCTACGGCCTTATTTCGTTGATTGTAGAATTAATTTGAGTTTCCTTTTGACATTATCTTTAAAACTTGTTATTGAGTTAATTTGATCGTGTGCGAGCCGAGATCATCATCAAGATCTTAACAAGACGCAGGGGAAACACAACACGGTGGGTTTTTCCAACAGGAGAATGACTGAAGTGCTGGTTTTGAAATGACCGTCACTAGCTAACACTGGGATTTTTTTGATTACATAGTGGCGACCTGTACCTCAGATCATGTGGACAAGACAAAAAAGACGAGATTGTGTCATTTCAGTTTTGCCAGAAAGGATGAAATGTGTATCTACATATATTTTTCTTGCCCACCCTTTTCTTTCTCATTAATGCTGTACAGAAGTATTCTGAAAAAAAATACTACATTTCTTGCGGAGTTGACTCGCAGCTGTTGACACATTTCTGATGTGTAACTTTATTTTTGTTCAGGCCTTCATGCAGTGTCCAGCTGAGCTTGTGTATCAGGAGGTTATCCTGCAACCAGAGAAGATGGTCCAGTGGAACAAAACTGTTTCCGCCTGCCAGGTGACAAATCTCCCATATCTTTTACTCTCGTCTCTTGTCTCTTTGTACATTTGTCTTTGTGTAGTTGTTTTGCGGTTAACGGTGCTTTCTGCCGTCTCCTCAGATCCTTCAGAGGGTCGACGACAACACTATGATATCATATGATGTCTCCTCTGGAGCAGCAGGGGGAGTTGTGTCTGCGAGGTACATCAGCACAGCACACAGCCGGCGTCTCTTCTTTTTCTTATCTTTCAGCTGTTCTTCTCTTTTTTTTATCTTATAATTATTTTGGACTGCGGGGCAAGTAAATGGACTGACTGATTGATTTGTCTTCCTTTAGGGATTTTGTTAATGTTCGGCGGGTGGAACGCAAGCGAGACTGCTATCTGTCTGCTGGCATGGCAACCAACCATGAAGCCAAACCTCCATGTGGTCGCTGCGTCAGGTCAGACCAAGCCTCTAGCCGGGCTCCTTGTCACTGATCCAGTAAATTAAAACATCATATTGATTTGATAAAAGTGCAGTTACTGTTAGTTTCATTTCTTTAACTCCTCTGTCGCTTCTCTTCTGCCTTTATTGCCGACCTCAGGGGGGAGAACGGTCCGGGAGGATTTGTGGTCCTCAAATCCAGTAGTAATCCGTCCGTCTGCACCTTCATCTGGGTCCTCAACACAGATTTGAAGGTAAGAAGAAGCCCATTGCTGTCAGTCCAGTTATTGCAGTTGCTCGAGGCGATATGGGATGGTGTTTACCTTGAAGGGCAGAATGAATTAAAACAATCGTTGTATCTCACTGCTGCTTTCCACTGTTGCTCTGGTGGCAACGTCCAACTTTCTCACCTAGTTGAGACAACTCTGCAGCTGAGCAAATGAAGCAGGAAGATCAACTCTCAACCTCTGAAGCTTAAAAACAAAATTAGCCAGCCAGCTACACTGAGGAATATTAATGCGTGGGTCATTTCTTTTAATGCCCGCACCACACCCGATCTATTATGAGAGTCAACCTGCCCCGCCCAACCCGTTAAAATATTTGCTAATCAACAACCCGCACCCTGAGACTGACTAGACTGATGAATGAGACAGAGGAGCAGCCTGAGAGCAGCTGCTGTCCGTGATTCAGATTCAGCTGCTGGGAGCAGAGGAGACCAACAGAAAAACCAAGAGCAGAGCTGCCTCTCTTTTCCCCTGTTAACACGAAAAGGCGTACACAACTAACACTAATGCTTTTTGTGTCTCATCAGGGCCGACTGCCCCGCTACCTCATCCACCAGAGTCTTGCAGCCACCATGTTTGAATTCATGTCCCATTTACGCCAACGGATCACCGATCTGCGGCCTTCTCATCGCTCCCACCACCACATTTAAAGCGGGAGGGACGTCCAAACTGCGCCACAGGTGGCTGAGAGACTGTTTTCTTCGAGTGGACCAATGGGGAGTGGTGGTGCCCTTTGTGATGCATCTAAGCTGAGGGGATGTGCTACTCTACCTGAGAAGACTGCGCAGATGTGAGACTGACCGTGACCACACATTCGCCACATTTCAGCAACGGGAGAGGAGGAGTAATTCGGATATCAAAGACTATGTTCCTCCTCTCTCAAACGTTATCTTTGAAGCGTGGTCACACATATAGCTTGATGCGGACCTGTACTTTGTTTTGCTGTGTCCTTCACTGTGCAATGAGAACTGATTTCTTCCTGAGCCTGCCAAGTGATCTCGTAGCAGGGTGGACATTACTGAAACAAGTAAACCTGGACGAAGACATTAGTGATTCTCACCGGGTTCGGCATCTGTCTCTCTTCTTACAAATGAACTAACATAACGGCATGAAGCAGCTGTATCTCTGAGCCTTATCTAACTACACACATTGTTAGCCTTTGATTTGCTGCTTTACGTGGCTTTTTTTCTTTTTAAATGATTTTTTTTTTTTCTGTGTCTGTATTTTCACTTCTGGTGCAACTGCCCCCCCCCCAAAAAAAAACAAATCCACCCTTCACAGCCATATTTAGCAGTTAATTTGAATGAGTAAAAAACTATTTCTACTGTTTATTCTCCTGTACTGCGACGGAAGAAGGAAGTTACTCGTCGGCTAATCACCACTAGAGGGAGACACCACTGAACCACAGAGTTAAAGCCTCTAGGTTTGACATTATTCCCTATCCCAGGGTGCAAAGATCTATCAGCTGACATTTAATCACTTCTTTTTCATTTTGCTTTGCACTTTGGGATCGGCAAGGAGGTCAAACCAGGAGTCAGATCAGGAGGATGTTAGTCTGTGTTGCAAATGCATTATCAAACTATGATAATGTTCATTAATTAGGATGCCGGATACCTCCTGAAGCTATCTTTTGTGCCAATCACCTCAAGTAGCCTTGTGGTGAAATAGCTGAACTCATTATTTGTCACCAAGTTATTACTGTATGCACATGATTTCCATTGATTAGTGCTGGTCTGTCCTCAGGCTCCAACACGTGGCACTGATAGAGGTTTTTCTATCAAATTTCTTGCATCATGGAGCATTTTGTGGTTTTTAATTATTTAGAAATGTTTCACGTTTAAGTTTTAGTTGTGTTTTCAAAGACTGCACCTCAGAATGTCATGATTTGACATTGCGTATGTAATGAAAGCTGGCAAAAGGCGGAAGTCTGGCTGTACGTTCAATTCACTGTGGAGCTGAACTTGTTTGTGCTTTCTAGTCATGAGAAATGGGGCATGAAACAACTTTTGGCTAATTCCTCACAGTTTGAAGGAGCATGTTCATGGGTGTAACTGATGTGTCGACTATAATGTGATCATTTACCACGTTACACTCACAATGTGGCCACATGGTCCTGAGGCATTTTACTTTGTGAGCTCAGTTACATGTGAATGCCGCAGTCAAGGTCTGGAGTTATTCCTGCTTACAAGCGGTTATTGACATTTAACTATGTCATTGCTCAAAACTGATTTTAGATTCTGCGTTCTGTACAGAGGGAACACAGAGGGAATGTCAAATGAAGGTAATTTATGATATCAACAACTGTGTGCCTTTTATCACAATAACATTAAATATCGGCCTTTTCTTTTTGCTTTGCATTTATTTTTTACTGTTAACTCGATGCTTAATACCTTCCGCAAAGGTATACTGTACGCAAATGCTGCCTGCCTGAGAACTTTGTTTTTTGAATGTATGTGTCTATGGATCAGTCATCAAACATGTTAATTTAAAGCCATCACAAGAATACTGACCAACAGTTTTTGAGTCTTAACCAGTGTCTTATGTCTAATAAAATATATGAATTCATGACAGTGTTCCAGCTTCAAAACCTCATTTAACTTATGGACGAAACCGGCTGTTGACATTTTATAAAGCCAGGCAGATATTACGGATAAAAACATTTAAATATCGGCCATGAAACACACAATTTTTAATCACTCCAATGTGATTATGAAACGTTTGTGACAAAGATAAGAAGCAGAGGCCGGATATTTTACATATAATTTAACAATAATCTTAAAAGGATGAGTTCACCCATCCTCTGTGCTGTATTTACATCCTCATTCTAGTTGGGTGGAGATAAACCTAATCTGTGTAATCATACAGATGGTTTAGTTTTTCCGCCAGTGTGACTGCATTATGTATTATGATGCTAACCTACTCTTGAAATTTATCATGGTAGATTTTACCCTCATATTTTCCACCATTGTATCCTGGGGTGTTATATCATGAACAATGATATCCTGTGACTTGAGCCTATGTCACATGTGTGACAGCCTTACTGTTGTCAAAGAATAATAAGGGGCACAGC
>OMLP01010454.1:0-25846 GCA_900302685.1 Spondyliosoma cantharus | reverse complement strand
CACACACACACACACACACACACACACACACACACACACACACACACACACACACACACACACACACACACACACAATCTTGATATAAGGAAAGGAATTTCTTTCAGACAAAGAAGAGAAGAGATGACGAGCAAGAGGACCAAGCTCTGTCGGGTGGCCAGGAAACAGGAGCTGAATGCACACACACACACACACACACACACACACACACACACACACACACACACACACACACACACACACACACACACACTCACTCTTTTCTCTCTCTCTCTTCTACCTGTGGAGAATTTCTCTCGCTGCTCTCAGCAAACAGACGCAGCTCCAGCGTACATGATGACCTAATTAAGATCAACCTGGCAAATCTGACTTGTTTTGAATACAAAGCCAGCCACCGTGCTGATTATTTTCTCCCATGTAAATATGTTTTAAATATCTAATCATTGAATAGTGATACGTTATTTTTTTTGGGATTCCATGCAATCTGTGGTATTAAAGGTGCACTATGTAGTTTTTGGGAAGGCATTTTTAATCAGAAGGGAAAAATAGTCAGTGATTGATTTTCTGGCTCGAACAAGCTAAATAAACAAACTCTCTTTGTTTTCATGACTGAATCAACTGAATAAACAAACTGACCTCAGAAGACAACACAGTCTCGTACTGTTTTATTTAGCTTTACATTTGACGGACCCTACCACCTTTCACCTCTCTGAAAACCAAGACAGTTTCTCTGTTTTAGTTTGTTTGAACTTGTTTGATTTCTTCCCAAAAGCTACACCATGCACCTTTTAAAAGAAAAGAATCTTCCACTTTTACGATAAATAAAATATCTTCTTGATATTCAAGATATTGTACTTTGTAAAGAGGTTGAAATCTCTCGGTCCTATTTGGTTAAAAAAAAACAATACTTCCATGCTCTAGTGCGGATAATATTTTTGGGGTTTTAAAAGACTAATTGTAATACATTTTTACACACCGCCTGAGATTCTTAGAGACCATGTTTGTGCTGCTGATGTGAAGTGGACATTTTCTCCCAGTGTATTGAGCATCTTTGGTAATGTATTATGTCTCAGATAATTGCCCAGACAGTGCTTGCTCTATAAATCGCCTTTCTAACCCCTGATATATTATTTTTTCTAGGGGGTCTTGGAACTGGCAAACGGTAAGTGCCAAGCTTTGTTAATTACAAGGATAACACATGCACTCGTCAAATAACGGATGTGGTTTGCAATTTCAAGTTTTAATAATCAATTACTGGCAGTAATTCTCTGTGGAGTCACAGGATAGTCATTAAATCTCAAAAGGCTAGACGGGCGCAATGTAGCTTTTTTTTTTTTTCCAAAGCCCTATTTTTAAATACATAAGGGAGCAGGCTCTGCTTTAATCCGCCGCATTTTGTTGCCTTATTACAATGTAAAGTAGCTCAATTAGAGTGAGACAGTGCAGCTTGTAAAATAACTGTTGAAGATGGTGAGTGATGAATGTTTATATCAGTGCTTATTCCTGCAGGAACCAAGCCAACAGGGACAGTAAGACGGCAGATCAGCTTGATTTTTTTTCTTTAAAGGTGCACTATGTAGTTTTTTTTTTAAAATTTAATTTTTTATATTAATCAGAAGAGAAATACCTCCATCGGCTGTTTTTTATGCCTAATCAATCAAAATAAACAAACTGTCTTTGTTTTCATGAGTGAATAAACTGAATAATCAAACACAATTTCATACTGTTTTACTTTGTTTATGTGGTGGACCCTGCCACCTGTCCAGCATCAAACAGTGTTCTAGGGACCTGATTTTCCTCAGAGAGCAGCTGGTTTATTCAGCTATGGAAAAAAAATAACATTTGTATTATTACCTCATTAATATTGTAAATATTGAAATTCTGAGTCTTAAACTACATAGTGCCCCTTTAATATAAGCTACTGCTTAATGCAGACATATCTGTCCACACCTCTGTAACCGGCCTCTCTGATCCGAGCGAACAGGTAGATGCAGTGCTATCGAGTCAGTGCGTTCCTTTTCTCTTCCTCACCCCTATACAGCAGGGTTCCTGTTATTGTATTTTTCAGTCCACCTTCAAAGCCGAAACATTGCAGAGGTTCTTCTTGACCTTGAGAAATTAACATGGGAGGACTGGCTCTGCTCTGAGGGAGCCCTACAGAGGCCACGTCCCCTCCTAATCCCCAGTTGAAAGGCATACCTCCACCCCTCAGATGGAACAGGAACATCACAGCGAGCTGAGTGTTTACATGAAGAACACGGAACATTTTCAAAATGTATTTGGAAAATGTTCTCTCAGATTGTGATGGTGTTTTGAGCGTGAGACAGGGAAGAGGAGGAGGAGGAGGAGAGAGGAGTGAGTCTGACCCTGCACAGATGAACAAACAGCGAATCTGAAGTGCAGCGCCCTGTGTGGCTGCCCGCCGACTGAACAGCATTAAGGCAGTCCTCCATGTAAAAACCTGCTCACTTCTTCCCCCACAAACAACTCGAGTTTGGCAAACGGGCAGCAGCTCAGCGGGGAAGGAGCTCTCCCTGGAAGGCAGACAGTGGACAGCAGGGAGACAGAAACCACAGCTACCTGGTGATGATGGACTGATGTTTTAGGTGATCAAAAGGATGGGTAAGAAAGGGAAAACGACAGGGGTAAAAGCAGGAGGGGGTCGCGAGGAGAGGAAAACACTTTTTGACTTTAAAGGTAGAAAAAAAATAGACATGAAAAGCAAAGCAAGGCTGAGATGTTTGACAGTGCAGCACTTGGGGTGAATATTATCTGCAAAAAAAAGTAGGCCCAAACTCTCAGACTCACCTCACCTGTGTTCATACCGTAAAGAAAAGTAACTTCAGAACAACGCCTTGTATATCACGAGCACAACTTCAGATGATATATTGTCCTCGTGCATTTTTTTCAGAAAAATAGGTCAAAATGTTCACAGTGGCACAGACACACACACACACACACACAGACTCACATGTGCGCATGTGCACGAGCACATTTACACACACACACATGAGCATTGGATCAATTTACATTCCTGCCCACTTTTTTTTCCCTCTCATTTACATCATGTGCGAGTGACTCCTGAACAGAGTAGGAAGCCTTGTGGAAGAATTAGGAAATGGTCCATTTTCTGAGAACACAGTGGAATAGAAGCAGAGCAGCATATGTTGGGATTTGAATGGTCAATCGATGAATAACCCAGAGCGGTGTTTCTCTGTGCAGATTGGCAGGCATTGTGTTGGTGTGTGTGTGTGTTGGTGTGTGTGTGTGTGCGTGTGTGTTTGAGTGAGAGGGAGAGATGGGGGCATGGAGGAGTGGGGTTTCATCCTTCCCCAAAGTATTACGCGGTGGTCAAAAATATTTGCAATGCCAGGAGGTATTTTGAAAAATATTTGAAAAAATTCAATAGCGCACTGACCTTTTGCTGGGCAGATTCGCTCCCCGTCTAATCTGGCTCAGAGTCAGGGAAGGATCTGTGTTCCTGCACCGATGTCGATTCTTAAATTATGTTAATCTATTCCTGCTCGTACATTAACTTTGATGTCTTCATTAGAATCTTTTGTTTTAATTTCCCGCAAAGTCGAGGTGGCGTGTTACAAATTAAGTAAAAACAAGAAATGGAGATATTAATTGAAACACACTGGACACAAATTTGCATTCTATTAAACCGACAGTTGCCTCTATGATTTACGGAAGAAATCAACTGAATGTGATCCAAAAAGTATTTATTTTACACATCAAAATCCTTCTTCTTGTTATTTTATCCCAGTACATCTCCTCACTATATATATATCTTTGTATTTATCTATGAAGTTGCTGCATTATCGTATCATTTCATTTCTGCTCACTTAGATTCTTCTACTGATGAGCTGATGTGAAAATGTGCCTCAATCTCCAAAGTACCACCACAAGAGGGCAGAAAGTGTCCAAATACACAATCTAATGCATTTTGCAATTCATTACATTCTGTCCAGCATTTATACCAGGGATCCAGTGATTTTAAGATAGTGCCATTATAGTAGTTTAGAGAAAATGTCTGTGATTCTTCATCAGAAAGGACAGAGAGAGCTGGCAGATGTGCTCTGTATTTGCCATCAGTGTTTTAAAATTGATTTAATGGGCTTTGTGGTGCAAATACAGAGTTTGATGTTAAATAAAAGCATTTCAAATATTAGAAAATTTAAAAAAGAGATTAACAAAAGATTGAAGTACGTACTGGGAAATGTATATTGTGTATGTACGAAATCATCGAAATCAAGCTGTAAATAAAAAAAAACAAAAAACAGGATGGATGTAAAATGTAAGATAGAAAATTCTGTCCCTGCTTTACACACACAAAAAAAACAATGAAAGTTTTCTCATTTGGTTATTTCCAAACCAAACCCATCAATGATTTGTTTCGTATGCAGAGAATGAGTTACAAGATTCAATGAAGAGCTTGTTCCACTCTCATTATCATCTATATGGCAAAAATCCTAAATTTAGTTTAAGTTTAGTTTTAGGGGAAGAAATTCTAATTGAAGGAGAAAGATCTTCAGAGACTATTTTTATTTTCATCCCTAAACAAACTAAATAAACAAACTTTCTTTGTTTTCATGACTGAATAAACTGTATAAACAAACTGACCTTAATGGACAACACAGTTTCATACTGTTTTACTTTTTTTACATGTGGCGGACCTTGCCATCTTTCTAGCTTCAAACAGTGTTCTGTGGACCGCTGAGAACAGCTTGTTTATTCAGTCATGGAAAAAAAATATATATTTCTGAGTTTATGCTACAGCCATATTAAAATATTAAAATTCTGAGTTTGAACTTATTCTCCAAAATTGCATAGTGCCCCTTTAATTTAGAAACGTCCCTTAACAAAAGTCACAACAGGACAGCAGAAGCAGAAGGAAGAGGTATTTAGATGTCTGAAACAAGTATAAAGAGATAAAAGAGTTGTGCTGTCAGTTGTAGTAGACAGAAATGTGTCTCTAAAGAGCTCCAACTCTGCTGACTAATCAGCCCTCTAATGCTGATCGATGCTCGTCGGGGTTGATGCTGTCCTACAAGTTCTACAGCAACAACAGAATCAAAGTGGCAACAGCGGTAAAGAGTATCTCTGAGCAGATTCCTATAATTCCCGAGTAACGCATGACACACTGATTTGTTTGATTACTCTTAGATTGAAGGTCAGTGGTTGGACAAAATAGTTGTAAAACCCTGTTTTTAATCACAGTTTACTCTGTCGGACGTTACTTGGAGATGTCAAGTGCCTTGAGTGGGGAAAAAACAACAATGTGCATGTCCAAAGCCTTCAGCAATGAATGCGAATAGCACAAATTTGATGCCAAATGGGGCCGAATCCCTGTTGCCCCCCTGCTATTTGATTGGCTACGTGCCAAGTACTATTGTTGTCATTTTATTGTAACAGGCAAGAATGTTTAAAGGAGAGAGCTCTCTCAGCTGCAGCCACCATGAACCAAGTGGATTATCTTTTATGGCGCAAATTTGAAGGACTGCCTCCTGAAGGAAAACTGTAGATTTAACGGCTTGGTGCAGGATGCTGTTTTAAAAGCAGCTGCTATTTTTACCAGCGGTTTTAAACCAAACCGCTGGTAAAAATAATAGTGGATTTATCTTGAAGTGATTCTCTCATTGACTGTACTATTAAACTGGCATTTTTTAAATTGCCAACAGGGAGCAACTCTCCAGGGTGCAGTAAGAAGTCCGACTGTATAGAAGTCTATGAGAAACCGACCCTACTTCTCACTTGATTTTGTACCTCAGTTAACAGTTTCCTAATAAGTTTCACTTATGTTAAATGATCATTTAGTCCTCCAGGTAAAAAATGGCTAATACAGTGTTTCCTACACATTCATTTATTTGAAGTGGTCCACCATAATATCAGCATTGGCTGTCACATAATGACTATTTTTGAAGCCGTGCGTCCCTTCTCAAGACAACGCACCCGTCAGTGAATAGCATGGTCCGATACAGTGGATGACGGTGTTTTTGCACCAAGACAAATTCCTCGTTTGTGTAAAAACCTACCTGGCAATAAATCTGATTCTGATTCTGATTTTAGTCCGCCAGTAAAAGCAACAACAATAGGAGGACTATTTAACACAGCTGGCTTGACCGTAAATTCCTCTGCAAAGAAGACGGCTGACCTCATCGTCGAGATCAAGCCCCCACAAAGAGCGGCAAACCTTCAAGCCAGTTTTTGTGGTGGCCAAGTCGTGTAATAACATCGTCATGTGACGCACTGGGGACTTTTTCCCAAAAGCTAACATTGTGAAAGACGCGTCTGTAAAACGGTAATAAAAGCCTCACAACCCCGCGAAAAGTGCCACCCGATTACATTATTTTATCTTCATCCAAGTTAGCTCTGCGCTAAGCCGGAAGTTAGCCGACTCGGTCAGTGGAAGTCTCGAGTGCGCATGCTCTATGGCACCCCAGTCGGACAGCCACCGCCACAATTAAAGTCTGATTCTGTGGAAAACACTGGCTAACAGCTGGCTTAACAAACACGGGTGCTTTTGCTATTGTGTGTGATAATCGGAGGGTGGGTCAAGAACAGGCTGTCAGCATCTTAAGTATCTTTCTGAGATGATTATCAAACATTAAATTAGCGGGAGTCATCCACACAGAGAGATAAAATTGAGTTTCAAATGTAGTTTCCCTAACAGACAGCGCTAATAACCTTGTGACAATACCAATATTACAAGTTACACCAGCCAATTTTTTCTAACAAGTGCTGTATTAATTTACTGTTAATGCAAGTAGAAAATGTTTTGCCCTCTTTTTCTTGGTGTCCTCTTTTTCTCCTTTTTAATACATTATTTTATTTTACACAGTGTAAGTGATACACTAAGTTCATCTGCAGAAACTGAATACAAACATTTTAGAAAAGAAGAAAAGAATGAAAAAACGTACACAGAACATTATATTCTGCTGCAACTTCACATTAAAAGCAGTGAACAGATCCAACCTGGGACGAGTGTGCTTCATGTGAGGTTTGAACCGGTGAGTTATTTTGAGTTTGTCTTTACTGTATGTATTTATCTGTGTATCTTTAATCTGATTACATCCTGTCACTTTTCTAATGGGCATGACTGGATGGCTCGGGATGGGGCAAAACTCTCATCTGTTTAATCCTGTGAACGGTGACACACTTATTCGCCTCTGTTCATGGTGATGCTCTCTTTCTTCCTCCCATCCTCACACATCGAGTGCTTGCGCCAAGTGCTAACACATCTACTTCATGTGACAATCACTGTCCTGCATTGTGAAGAGCAGCTATAGATAACTTTGCATTATACCGCCTGAAAAATGATGTGCAGATGAGACATAACATTGTTTGTCTCTTTAATTAGTCGTCTTTGCATGTTCAGTTTACACCACATGTATGTATCCCAAACAATCACAGAACAGCGCAGCACAACAAGACTAATATATTCTGTGGCTGTTGTAAGGGAAAGGGAAGGACTGTGAAATGTGCAGTGAAGTGAAACATGAAAGGTTCAACACAGGATCTGACACTGTCATTCATTCGGCACAAATAAAAAGCCATTTGTCGCCCGAAACTCACAGTATTATCTGCTAAGACAAGCACACTGCGACGGCGCTAAGCGAGCAGCACGAGCAACGAGCATTTGTTGCCACTTTTTGAGAGAAATAATACATGAAAAAAAGCAAAGATAACAAGGACAATGTTAGTATTCTCGCAAAGAGAAATATTAAAAAAGAAGATCATGTTTAAATTACAAATTGTCCCTCCACTGTCCCTGCTGCCTCTATATCATCGCCCGGAGGCTTTCTCTTCCCCCCAGATAGAGGCCAGCGCGAGATACAGCTCGTCCTTCAACTCGGAGATTTACAGCGTTTGCTCGCAGACTTATTCAATTCATCAACGGGCTACAATGCATACACATTCCAGCACTGATCCAGCAAGACAGCAATGGTACCTTCTAACCGCACGCAAACACCACTCGGTGTTACCAAAAAATATGAGGTTTTTCCGACGATTTAATACACAGAGGAGGCTTCGAGAGCATGCTATTTGTTTACTTAGCGCTTCCTTTCATACCGAGGTTGAATGGAGGCTAACGTCAATCATAGCTCTGGACCTTAGTTGTGTACTGCTAACTCCCAGTCTTTGCCCCTTATTATAACACAAGTTAATTGAATCTCGGCCCAGTACAGCCTTCCAGATGCTTCTATGTGTATAAAGGTACAAAAGTGATGGAGCAGGTGCAGCAATATTTGCACTTAGAGTATTTCCACTGAATATCAGTTTGCTCTGGTCAGACATTTAAGAGAATAGTCCTAGCTTTGTAAACCCCTTTCATTTAGCGCTGGGCAGTATTCCTATCTTCCTGTTTTCAAAAGATTCCTCTTTGACCCACATATACCAACAACAGAGAGAGACCTCAGCCGCGGCTGCAGCACACGGTTTGCTTGGCTTGCCAAAGATACACCAAGAAATGGGATATGGACAAAATGGCCATGACCCCAGACACGACTGCACACTAAAAGGAGAGGAATGCATCTTTGTCCATAACAGACTGTTGAACACAGGGATCACAACATATTTATGTGTAATGGCTTGCAGAGGTGGTCAGCTAACACGGCGCTCGAGTAATTGCTGTCGTATTTCCTCAACGACTGAAACACGGCAATAAGAGTTTACTAGTCTGCGTGTGTGGAGATGTTTGTGTGTCCTGATGTCGGTGGATGGCAGCTTGTTTCTGGTGCACGCGTACACACACTTTATAGAGTCTATATGTGCACATTATGGTAGAAAAGATCAAGAAATTAACTAAAACTATAATTGGCATGTGAGCAGTTTTGACAGTGTGATGTCTGTGTGGCAGAGATATCCACTGAAGTTAGCATGCTACCCAGCTAGCCCCATCCTGTCCTGGTCCCAAAGCTCCTGACCTAGCGGCGTAAACACTGACACTCCCAGGGTGGACAAGTCAGAGCCGCTAGCTGCACAGCTAACTGAGCTAACTTGCTAAGAGCAGCTACAGTTATCAGTCAGCGGTTAAAACTGCTCTAAGAAATCAAAGGTGGCATGTGGAAGGCTGTGGACAAAATACAGTGGTTGCAGTATGTTGCTGCGCTGCCCTGATAACACAGATGTCCATGTACTTTATTTTCTATGAACAGTCCCTGTACCCTGCTGTGTGCTTTTCATCTCAAAACAGACACAGCTTCATCAATACGCGCTTTCATCGGAGTTATGGTACAGACCTATGACGGTTCCTCACCTTGTCAACCCCTGCACACTGTTGTGCCAATTTATGGCCTGAGGTCTTTTCGTTAAACGTTCTCAGTTTGAGATCTGGTATTTCTGTTCCCTCTCTTTTGTGTGTGTGTAATTAATTTCCCAGCTCATCTTCTTTGAGGGTGTAACAAACATGACTGCATAAACTCGTTCTTTCCTCTTCAATCTAAGTGCCCATGTATGGGCACTTCAACAAAAACAGTCCCCCCTTTTCCACGAGTTGGAGAGCCATGTCACAGGAAATTGAAATTGCAAAGATTTGACATCATATTTTTTTTTCCTTTTTTTACAAAGCAGTCTGCTCGTATCTGTGAAGCAGTGCTTGAGATAAGGATAGCGCAATTTCAGCACAATTGGCAGAGGACTATTTCCCCAAAGCAAAGGCGTGTATTTCACTAACAGTTTCAAGCACAGGTTTCCAGCAGTTGCAGATATTTTGACCATTGCCAGATTGTGTACACTGAATCATGCGAGACTCATTTAAAATGTAAACATGTTTTGTTCTGCTCGGTGAAACCTTTGAGTCCCTGGGACCACAGAAGGATGGAATGTTAACCTATTCATAGCTCAAATACAGTTTGTCTCAAAGACAGAAAATATTGTTATGGAGGATTTCTATCATTTATTATAATTATTAAAAAAAACAGTTGATTTAAAAACTCTATGATGTGTTATTTTTCTTTCTCTCCATTCCAACAGACACAGGATCTCAACACGAACCACCTCATAGTATAAATGGTTACATAAATAGTCTTAAGAGAGCTTCTTTCAGTGTTTTTAAATTCATTTTTCATGGCTGGTTGACTCGTATCAATTAATTCACTGATGCTTTAAGACACTTTGCATTGATGTTTTTTATCATTGATGATTATTTTTACAAATTTGCTGATAAATAAACATGAAGTCAGTCAAGATTGTATTGTATTAAAAGTTATCTGATGTTCAATATTCTGTGTACATCATTAATGAGATGCATTATAAGCCAATTGTGTCAGGAAATCAGACCAGAACTGTCAGAACAAATCACAATGGTGTTTCCCTACTCATTTCTGGCTTCATTTTTCTGAAGAAAAAAAAAAAAAACCTTGATTGAAAGCTGTCAATCTTGCATATGATATTCTGGCCTTATAATATTTGATAACATCCCATGTTTTACTTTAAAGTTTGTGCATTTGGGTGGAGTCAGATGACAATAATCATGGAGCTCATATGTTCATAAGTTATGTGTGTCTTACCCCACACTGATATCTTCTTTTGCATATCTGATTACTTTACAATAAAAAAAGAAACACTTGTTTTCATTAAAATAACTAAAGAAATTGGTATATTACTTCAAGATTTTGACAAAGATTATAAATAATTTTATAGAAAGGTGGCAGGGTCCGCCACACATAAACAAAGTAAAATAGTATGACACTCTGTTGTCATTTATGGCCAGTTTGTTTATTCAGTTTATTTAGTCATGAACAAAAGGAGTTTGTTTAGGTATTAGAAATCTGTCAGGGAAGATCTTACTCTTCTGATTAATATTTCTTTCCCAAAACTACATAGTGCACCTTTAAACATTAGGCTTTAGGTAACAAGAGGGAAAAATGTTTTATTTTCTCACAATAACTGGTTGATTTATCTTGTAATCTCAGGAAGCTTGTTTTCTCAAGATCTTGACAAAATCATCTCGTGAAGGCAACATTTGTTATTCTGTGATAACACAAATAAGTGACAATCTGGAGAAAAACAAATAATATTTAACTGTTATCACGGGAAAATGTAGGAAATAATGTGTCTGAAGCAGATTACCATTTAGGGCTTCTGTACCGTAGAATCCACGGCACAAAAAAAAAAATATCAAATGATGAGGTAGCCCTTGTCAGGCTACAGTAATTGTTCAGATCCTGTGGCTGGTGACAATGTATTGATTATGTAAATCAGTGGGAATTCCTAACATACAGACAACCATCGTGGAACTGCCCTCTCAAACTTCTCTTGTGTTGGAGCTGAGAAACTTCAGCGCTGTATACGTTTAGAGGGTCAGTGTGAGTCAGCTGAGTCATTAAAAATTGCAGGGCTTCACAGATTAACACTTATTACATTTACATATAATTCAGTGGTTTGTGAACTGGAATAAAGAGAAGATTCACGGGAGGTGAGTACAAACAGCTCGCCAAGTGGAGATTTGTCTAACTAGCACGCGACTTGGCCCATAATCCTCTCATCAGGTCAAAATACAGATGGGATATAGAACCATATGATCTTTGCCTACATGTTCTGATTTTGTCCTGTCTAAGCATGGAAGCAGCTGTTCCTCCTGTGACATCTATTTCACTGTACATTCCCTGCACAACAAGCTGTTCAATATCTAATGTCAATCCTTGTGTGTCTGCCAGTTAAAATCAATGCAATGTAGTTACCGACAAAAGATGGTGAAAGGATTATATAAATTAAATTGAATGCAAAGATAGCTGTATGCCGACACGTGAGTATACGGAATTTACGAAATCCAAAGCTGGCGTCTATGACAGCAACCCAGCCACCAGAATAAATGTTGACAATCTACATTTCAGCAGATGACGGACATGTTGCGTTATGCAATTATGCATGCATAATTTTCAATGCTGTGCTCATGGTGCGGTTAGAGTATCTGCTTCAGCTGCCACAAACATTGCTGGAGATGTATGGAGAGAGATTAGTCTGTAAATGATCCATAAATGAAAAGCAGAATTTGAATTTGTAAATGTTTGTTATTTTGGGTTCTCACAAATGCATGCTCTAATCAACGCACATATACTAAGCAACATGAACGCGTGTTATACAGTTTTTACAAATGCACACATCATAACCTGAATAAGTAATAATATTTGACACAAAGATTCTCACTTCAGCCTCACAGGTGTGATCATTTTGGCTTTCAAAAGAGATGTCGAGACGTTCTCTTGTATTCATTTATTGTTAAGTGTGTGTGCACACAGATCAGAGTGCATCAGGAGATCTGAGACATTTTTCACGTCTTGAGATCGACTAATGCATGCTGCGTTTAAGTAACCGGTGGAACTGGAGACATCCGGCCTCCCTGTGAATTGATGTGTAATTTCAAAGTAGGAAACATCTAATATTGAATTATGAACTAGGTGTTTCACTCACAGTGAAGCCCAGAGGTTTCCATTTAGGTGAAGAAATGATGGGTTTGTGTCGTGCAGCTGTAGTTGCAGGTTGCTGCTAATGGTTTGAACCATCAGACCGTCATGCTTAGCTCAGAGCAATTTAGGTGATTCCTGATTTACTGAGAAACAGAATGACAGGCTTGTATTACTGTTTACTCTTCTCCCCGTAAATATACAGAGGGAGTTATAGTAACCTGTTACTCTATCCTAACTTAACATTTTTGTTTCTTGATTTCCATAATTTAATTGACACCACAAGTGTTGGGTACTAGTCATCTTGATGTAAAGGAGCAGTTGTCTCCTGAGAAAAAACACCTTCAATGATCATAGTACAGGAATAATCAGGAATCTTTTTATCCGATCTGAATCAACGATACACATTTCTTACTGAACCGTATATTCAAACGTCTGACCTTTTCCTTCTGTTTTGTCCCCAGATCACTAAGTACGTCCATACAGATCCCCATATAATCATTTCATCAAATGGCGTTACGTATCGAGGTCACCTATGCTAACAAAGCACTCATCGCGCTAATGCATCTGAATAAAATACCAAATGTCACCATGTAGAGCAACGCTGCGCCGGTCTGTTTCTTTTCAGCTGTTGTGTGGCCGTACAAATGACCAGCCCTGAGAATATGTTCCTGCTTTAACACATTTCAATCTTAGACATTTATTTTTAAAAATACATTTTTTAAGCCGCATTTACATTTAAAAAAAAAACAACACATATTTATAAATGAAGTGCCGTGACAAATGGGGGTGTTAAAGGTAAGTTAAGGGCTCGCGTCGGCAGACCACACAAAGATATTCAGTACTCAGATGCACTAATGGCGCTCATGCCTTCCTCATACTGAGCAACCCCGGGTGTCCCTCTCTCAGCTCTCCGGGTCCCCTGATGTCGAAGAAATGGAAATACACGCAATCAAGATTCAACACATGAGGTCTTGGCGATATAAATTCAGGACCACGGAGGTGACTGAATAATAACATTAATGAAATTTTTACATTGACTAAAAGTCAGAGTTCCCCTTCATTAATTTTGCACTCGCTCTTTAGCGTCAAAAAACTCCTGCTCCTGCTGCAGCCTGTACCGGCAACAAAGCTGCTTCTGTCCACATGAGTTATTTCCAATAAATTGAATAAACTTTAAAGTACTAGTCTGCGATAATGTTAACATTGTGTGAATGAATGGACATCATCAGGTAAGATAAGAGCTCATAAGTGCAATCAATGCCTTTGAAATACAGACGACAGAGCTGCCGACGGGAAAAACCCAGAACGCTGATTATGTCCCAAAATTGCTGCCGGCTGTCCGGCCAGACTGTCGCACCGCTAATCATTTTACATCTGATGGCTTTGTATTCGAGTAAAACACACAGTCTTATAAATAATATCCTTATCTTCTGTTCCCTCTTTGAGGCTAAATGGAAAGATGTAGGTTTTCATTTTCGATGCTGTGATTAGGGTTTTGGATAAAGATGGAGTCGATCTGTCCGTGAGAGAAGGAGAGATTTCACAAGATTTCCTTCTCACAGACGCTACATGTAATTGGAAATGTATGATACACACAGTAGATCTACATCATCAGTCTGCATATAAGATTTATACAAATTGGGGATTTAAGGATGTGATGCATTGATTGAATCATTCAAAAACACTTTCTGCAAGAAGCAAAAGTCTTCATTTCTAATATTCGTCCCATCCAAATCTGGGATCTTCTTATTATTGGCTATGAATAGTGCTTTCCTCTGGAGCCTCAGATTGTTATTGTACAGGATGGCCTTATTCCCGTTAAAGGCCCAGAGCCCAAGCTGAGACATCTCTCCTTTAAATCAGCTTTGGGATCTCATAGACGACGCTGATTTCCTTGTAGGCCTTTGCGGTCTTAAGAAGTGATCACCCTCCTTCAATGCCCCCGTGGATTAAACAGGGCAGGCTGGTTCACTCTGCGCTCACTCGGCTTCACAACGACTCTTACCTTTGTAGCCAATAAAAGACTAACTAGAAAAGAATGAAGTGATGGGAGAATCAATCTACTGGAAGCCTCCCCACAGTTTTCTCATCATTCCTCGTGTCGTATGTCATCTCGGATTGTGACACGAAAAAGGCAAAATCTCAGTATGAGGGATGGTTTCTCAGCTATTCAATGTTCAGAGAAGCCGGACCGTGAAAAGGTTTCAGGAGAAGTGTGTGATAAGTTGTGTTTAGGAGTTAAGTGGAGTGTGTAGTTGTTTGTGGATCAGAAATGACAGCTGTATCTCTGTCCAAGCTACATGGCCGAAAAACCGCATGTTTAACTGTTTAGCTGAATATTTGTTGTATCGTTGGACACGGTGATTTTCTGTTTTCTGCAATAAATATGACTTTTTAAATCCATATTATTAGAGGCATCAGAGCACAGTGACAAGACAAAAGATAATATGTGTATATGAGCTGACTTTACTATTGGGCAGAAGAAGAGATGGTAATAGCGAGGCACCTAAACAAGACCACTTCAACTTGATAATTTCAGTGAGCGATCACAACTTTCTTTAAGACAACAAAATCATGCATCTCAAGCCAAAACGTGATCTTTTCCAAACTGTGAGTGAATGGTTTATGTGGCTAAACCTAAACAAGTTCTAACCAAAGCGTTACAAATGAAAATTGAGAGAACAGTTTGCATTGATGTTGATTGAAACAGTAAAGTTTCAACCTATGTGTAGATGTGACATGTTGGCAGATAACATTTCTGCCAACCGCTGATACATTAACAACTGTATGTCATAGACATTTCAACGAATCGTGTTGTGTCACCGTAACATTACATGTTTATGACCTGACTTTTATATAAGGAGAAGGGGGTAGTGGTTGAGTTACCGGTGAGGAGGCTGCCAAGCCAGTGACTGCAGTTCATGACTGTGTTTCAACATTTGTAAGTGTGACGCCACAGGATATTTTTGAGAATTTTTTTTATAGGAATTTGGGAAATCTCCAGCTTTGTTTGTGGCAACAACATCGGTGTTATATACTCGACCTCAAAAAAATCTCCAGCCTTGTTTGTGGTGGCCAAAATAGGTATTTCATTTTTCCTAACCCTAACCAAGTGGTTTTTGTATCTAAACCTAACCAGATCATGATCACAGCATTGTCACAAGATACAATTATGGATAAAGAAATGTAAAGTTTCAACAAATCCACGGTTTGCAGAAATGCACGATGCCAACATTAATTCTGGCAATTTCTGTTGCAGTTTTTTTGCTGAGCCCAGTCATTGTTATCTACCGATTTGGCTAATTGTGGCCCAAAAAGAGGCAAAATGTTAAACTTTCAGTTTACTCTAACGGCCCCTTCCAGACAGATGCGGTACGACACCAGCACCTGCTGCTGTAAAGATCTTTGCTAACGCATGCCGGCCGAGAGACTGCAGGATGGATAACGATGAGGTAATGTGTGATTTTATATGTAATATATGTAATATATGTGATATATGCGAACGGGCCCAAGCACAGGCATTAATAATAACTATAAAAAAAAGCGGTCTTTTCGCTGATGGTCTCATTTGCTGTTACAGGTCATTTATAATCATCAGAGAATCACAAGACTCTTTCATAAACACTTAAAAGTTCCTTGTCGTCATTTTAAGTAACAGAGCAGCCAATTTACAAGCCAGTTTTTTGCTGCAACCCAAAAGATTGTAAGATTCTGCTTCAGCTATAAGATACATTTCCCTATAATTAATTGTTCTACATTCCCACACAAACAGGTCAAAAATGTTTTGTTTTTTTTAATCAGTGAGAAAATTTCAATCTGTGTTTGAGAAAGAAAACAATGTTGACGATTGGCGTTACCATGGCAGTTTGGTATGTATTTAAATACATGTGGAGCATTTGTTAATTAAACCAGCATACAAAGAAAAGCTGTGATTTTGTGCGTATCCATTACACCTACATGTTGATGTCGAACATTCAGTCTTCTGTCTGCATATTGCTAAAACATGGTAATTGACAAGACTATAAAATTAAAGTTAATTTAATGTATAAAAGATATCCTGAAAGCTTATTTTGGTTTCCATGTCTGTAAGAAAAAGATACATTGAATAAAAATATAAAAAGAAAAATATACATTTTCCATTTGATCAGGCTCAACCACTGTGATGTAAACATGAGCAAAAGTGTTGTTTCAAGGCTATTAATAATAATCCGTGTAGCATTAAAGAGCCTTCTCTATTATTTTCCGTACAACTGCAACTGTACTGCACTATTGTATTTCCTTTGGTCTGCCCGGCTCTGCTGTGTGACTACTCCATATCAGGGGATGAAGCTGTCTGTTCAGGTGATTGACACAAGCCTACATTAAGAGGTGGTTTTGGAAATTAGTCCGTGGAGACCCTTTGGAGCCGAGCCGGAGAAGGAGGGCCGTCTGTGAGAGGAGCCGTGCCTTTTTAACCCCACTCATTGGTATGCCGATGCGCGAGTGGCAAGCTGCTCTCTAAATGGCTGAGGCATCCTGGCTGGTACCCCCTCGACACGTTCCTGCGCAGACAGACCCCGTGGAGGGCTGCCAACAATATGCAGCCCAGAATCCTCAAATTACAATGGGCCCAATTAATAATCACATAGTTAGTTCATATTTTATATCTTATAGAGAGCTCAGCAGAACAAAGCTTCCATCAGACATTTATAAGCCTGTTTTTCTTTCCTAACCACAGCCAAGCTTACCTTAACACTCTTGAACTTTGTGTTTTCTTTCCCTCGGAATACAAGAATTTGGGATTTTTCGGGATCATTTTTAATGATGTGCTAGCTTGACCATTCTTTCACCCTCCTTTTAATTCACCATTATGGGCGGATGTGTACAAAATACATAATAATGGGACCACGAAGGGATGGTCATGAAATTTGAATGAGTCTGTCTTGGAGGAATTCACCATGAAATAAGATGTATGCTTAAATCAGCTAAGCGTCGCTTTAGAGACAGTTTTTTGACCAGTTAATCCTTTTTTTCCCAAACACAGAGTTACTGGTGTGAATTTGTGGTTTAAAAAAAAAAACGTAGCCCGAGGAGGGCAATATATTATTCTCTCCTTCAAATTGCATTCTTGTGATTTAAGGCACAACCTCCCAATGTGTTCTTCTTATCTACACAATTTTCCAAAATACAAATCTTCTCCCCTGAAAAAAAATATGTAATTAACAAGATGCTTAAATTCACGTGAAGCCCGTGCATATGTTAGCCAATATCGTGTCGTTCTAATCACTGTTTGTGCCAGGCGTTTTGTTCTGTTACATCTCATGTTACAGAATCCCTCTGCCGTGTCAGCCATGGACCATTTTCAGATTTTTGACATGTTCATTTAAAGTTGTTAATCAGATGTAAATATGCAAAGTGGCTTCCCAGGGGCTCCCTTTGAAATGCAAATACGGGGTGCAAACAAAGGTGGGGTGGATATAGGTTCTGATGCAGCAGAATCACGGAGGTGTAATACTGTTCATATCTCATTACAATATGAAAGACATCAGCTATGTTCCCTCAACCTTTTATTAATGGACTTGCTGTGATTTGAGGGTCATTTCTGTCACTCAAAAAAGATCTATCTATCTATCTATCTATCTATCTATCTATCTATCTATCTATCTATCTATCTGTCTATCTGTCTGTCTGTCTGTCTGTCTGTCTGTCTATTTGAATAATAGATCTTATGAATGTGCTACTGAGAAGCGTGGGAGGTTGGTGGGAGGCTTTAAGTGATTGTATGAAGGCAATTTATGAAAAGTGCCCCATTATGTGTTATGCATTATATTAACCTGTTATTACTTGTATAATTTCTATTTCTTCCAAATATGTGTTCACGCGTTGCTTTGCTGTAAATAAATACTCTCTCTGAAATATTCTCGCTAAAACTCTGAGTATTTGGTTTTCTGTGTGATTTTGACGATATATGTGTCATTCTTGTTGCCCAATTCTTTTTTGCAGTGATTTTCCAGTAAGCTCGAGCTGTTCAGGGTCACTTGAGGCAACATTAGACCGAAAAAAAAAATCTTTGGGGGTGAAGAGCTAGAAAGTAATTAGCTTAGCAGACCTTTGTCGGCAGTCGGGTTGCAAGGTTTTGACAAGGAAGAGGAAATATGTGGGATAAAAAAAGGCAATATCTCTGGTTCTGCTGCATTGATTTGTCTGATTGTGAGTCCAAGAGCAACGCCAAATTAGTGGAGTACTTTAGAAAAACGCTCCACCTAACCCTTTAGCAGAAGTTTTGGATCTGAAGGGGTTCGGCACTTATATGTTGTGTGCACAGTCCGCTCAGACTTTCAAAATAAAGGCTCTACGGTCAAGTTTGCAACAATAAATAGTATACAATGTCAAATGGTTACACAAATGTTACTAACACTGTCAAATGGTTCCGGTTTGGTTAAGTTTGCCAAAAAAATCAAAACCTACCTGGTTAGTGGTAGGCAAAAAAATACTTGGTTAGGGTTAGAAGCCTCAACACTGAGGTGTACAGAAAACCCACAGACACAGATCAATACTTGCTGTTCGACTCTCGCCACCCACCGGAGCACAAGCTGGGGGTTATCAAAACCCCAAACCAACGGCCTGAGACCGTGCCAACAAAGACAGAGGGGAAGGAGAAAGAACACAAGCACATCAGGGGAGCACTTAAAACCTGCGGCTACCAAAACTGGACCTTTGTCGAAAACCTCTAAAAGATCCGGGGAAGACAGAGAGGAGGAGACGGAACAACATCATCATTTCTTATGTTGCGGGAATATCTGAGAAACTCAGGAGGATCTTTAGTAAATATCATATCCTGGTTCACTTTAAATCTACCTGCACGCTGAGGCAGAAAGTTGTCCATCCTAAGGACCAAACATCCAGGCATAAACAGTAATGTAGTTTATCCTGTTCAATGCAGCCAGGACTGCACAGATTTGTACGTCGGGGAAGCAAAACAACCTCTCCATAAACGAAAAGCACAACACAGGAGGGCCAACTTCAGGTCAAGACTCTGCTGTCCGCTTACATCTGAAGGAGAAAAATCATTCCTTTGAGGACAACAATGTAAACATCTTGGCCAGAGAAGATAGATGGTTTGAAAGAGGAGTAAAGGAATCCATCTACGTCAAACTTGGACAGCCGTCTTTGAACAGAGAAGGTGGCCCACGACACTACCTATCAACCACCTACGATACAATACTTGTGAGTTGTGAGTGGTGAGTTCTCTCACCAGGCAGCTTGACAACCATTCACACCTAGGCTCACCTAGCCCCAACAACCGACACGAAGGCCGGTTGGACCAATGACCCACAAGTGGCCCTAACGACGTTGAAACTCAGAGCTCACGTGTCCGTAGCGACTCTGTAAGGAAATTCCCACACCGGGTTTAAACACCTGCAACTCCCCTCCAGATAATTAGAACTGAAGAAGCTTCTCGGATGAGAGGTGAAACTTCTTGAAAAACTGAAACACGTATAGTTGCCTGCAATACAGCAAAAACCTTAATTATGTAGGGTTTAATTAACTGATGTAAGTTAGGTAGATGACACAACTCACATTGCAGTGATGTTGCATACGAATGTGACATCATTTACATCATTTATGGACATTCACTTATTCACACATTCATGGGGCGGCTGTAGCTCAGGAGGTAGAGCGGGTCGTCTAGTGTTTAGAAGGTCACTGGTTTGAATCCCGGCTCCCCCTGGCTGCATGTCAAAGTGTCCTTGAGCAAGATACTGAACCCCAAATTGCTCCTGATGTGCAGTTGGCACCTTGCATGGTAGCCTCCGCCATCAGTGTATGCATGTGTGTGTGAATGGGTGAATGTGGCAAGTGTTGCAAAGCGCTTTGAGCGGTCAGTAGACTGGAAAAGCGCTATAGAAATGCAAGTCCATTTACTTACTTATGTTACAAAAAATAAAAACAAATCAAACATGAAAATTAAGAAAAACTTGGGGGTGAAAAGTTCGAAAGGAATAATCCTACCAGACCTTTGTTGGCAGTCGACTTCCTTGTTTTGACAAGGAAGAAGTCGAGTGGAATAAAAAAAGACAACATCTCTGCTTCTGCTGCATTGATTGGTCTGATTATGAGTCCACAAGCACTTCACGCAGCTATTTCAAACAACCAAAACTACTGATCCTATACAAAGTGTTTCTCCATGTGGCATAATATGTAGCTTTGTGATCGACAGAGAGAGATATGTGGACTGCACCCTGCCACTGGTCAGCCAAAACTTTGTTGATGATTTGCACCTCACTCTCATGTCTACACATTTCCAATTTCAGGAGGAAAATTGGGATTCCTGAGTGTCTGAAGTACCATTTTCTGACTCTATGGAGTGGAAAATAGGATTCAATTCCTGTTCAACACCTCTTCATTAACTAACCACCAAATGCCAGACTACAAAAAGGGCTTGTATCAAAGAACTTTGATAACTGCATTTCCATGCTTCTTAAAAACATTTTGGTTGGGGTATTTCACAGATGTCCTAATGCTTTAGAAAAAAAAGGGAAAAAAGTGCACTGAAACACTAGAAAAGTCAAGTTCTGTGTAATTATTCATTGTGCCTTTTGCAGAGACTGGTGAATGCAATTTTGTTTAAACAGAGTAACCCTGACCAATCCCTCTAGAGAGGTGTTCCAGCTCCCGGTGTGTACAGCCACTTAACCAGACTCACAGACATTAGCCACCCATGACTCTGCTGCCAATCCAGATTCGACACCCACTGTACTCCCCATTAAAATTTTACAGGTCAAAAATTTAAAAAGCAGTTAAAGAAATGTTCTTTTTCATTACATGTGACAAAAAATGAGTAGGTCAGCCTGTGGCATAATGGCACGGTAATTAGAGCCTCGCGCTTTGATAAAGTGTGACTGTAAATCAATGTAAGACTAATTAATCAATATTTTAATTATTAGACCTTTTAATGAGCATTTTTTTGTTGAATTCCCCTGGATCTCACTGCCATGTTGGCCTCCTCTGTCATCATTAGCAGGAAACACTGAGGTCCTGCTGCACTCGACGTGCCATCATCTTGCAATGAACAGTGACATCAAAGAGCTTTAATTCTTGGCTTTTCTTGCTTTTGATGCTTAAGCAAGCCAAGAATTAAAGCTCTGCCCAGATGTCTTCTGACTCAGTCATCTGTATCATTGTGAATTTCTCCGTCTTTTTCAAATCAGCACCTACTAATTACATCCCTTTGTGCCATTGTCACCCACTTAAGACGTTTAACTTGAAGAAAAAAAACTTTTATTATGAGACAATGTCGGACATTCTTTAGGGTACCTATAGATAAACCCGACCGTTGCAGTATAGCTGTCAGTTTGAGTTAATTTAGAGCGGGAACAACACCAGGAAGTTGCCTCTCTAGTGCGTGAGGCTGCGCTCACTGTATGCAGCCTGGTGCTTCAGGCAACCGCTATATTACATCTGTCTGTACACCATAAAGTCAGATGGTGAATTTATGCCACACGTGTCAGAGTTGAAGGCAGCTCCTCCCTCGTGCATACATGAAACTCTGTTTAGTTTATGTGTACAAACACAACATGCAGTAAATAAATGATTCACAACCTCGCCACCACACGCAACCCAATTAGATAACAGGAAAACTGAAACACATGACATATAAACTTGAAATGGGACCACAGACGGTAAAGCATGAAACAATCTCAATGAATGTGTACATGTAGCCTATACTGTGTTTACTAAAAACAACCCATTGAGTTGAATGTTTTCACTAGATTTTTGCAATATGGTTGTGTAATATTGTCCCTTATTACTGGTTACTCCTCACCTGCCTTGTTTGAGGGCTGGATTACTTTAAGAAAATATCTTTAACCCTTAAATTAAGAATTTAGTCTTGAAAACAGAAAAAACAAAAACTAATTGCTTTTGGCTATGTGATTTATATTTAGATAATTGTCTGCTTGTGAATGATTTCAATTGTTAGATTCTTCAGAAATCAAAAACGACAAGATAGCATAATTACAAAAATACAACAAAGTACGTTAAGTCGTTAATGTTGATTCACATTTTGGTTAGGTTTAGCAGCCTCCTGGGTAAAACTACGGTGGCCCTGAAGTGCAAATCACAGCGGCAAATGGACAAATGCATCAATTTATAGGTTACGTACAGTTAATGTGGTTGTGTGTTCTGCTTTGTGGTTGCAATTTCTTGCTGGTTTGCTTTTTCAAATTGTTTGTTGTGTTTTGTTATTTGCTGTTGTGATTTGCACTTCAGCACCACTGTATAAAAAGTCCTGTTTGACATTGACCTATGCAGTTTTTCTCACTCTATTTTCTATGTAACCTGGCTTCCTCCTTCCTCTCCAGAGGAGATGATCTCTGTGTCAATGCTGGACTATAGAAAGATGTATTTTGCCATAATGTAATTTATTTAATATCTCAGTAAAAGTTAAAGATGTTTCAGTAGTATGTGTTGCTTGATTATGTATATTTTTGTTGTAAAACAATTCAGTTTAAACTGTTGACCGACAGGGTTGTGAGTTGTCATGAAAGTGACAATTTAGTAAAAATTATTATTACTAATCTGCAGACCATCAGCTACGTTGCATTGCATTCTAAAACCAAACCTGCAAAACAAACTTGTCTTTGTCGATGTACTTTGACTCACACAAAATCGATTTAAGTTTCTGTGGCTCAAAAGTTAGTCGTGTCAAGCGTTGCTTAAAATCTACAATGTCAAGAGTCTGATATCTCAACAGCAACAGCAAGTGGGACCGTCTCCTTAACCAGAGACAGAAATACAAGACTAGACGATCAATTCAAATTGGTACCGGGTGAAAGGTTTGCATCTGATTGAACAAACAGAAATAGTTTAAATGCAAAAGGACGAAAAGGGGTTAATTGTAATGACAGCACCCAGCTTGAGCTTGTGCAGTTGGTATGGTAACTAACATGTGAGTAGTGGTGTCTTGCAATTGGTGCCATCAGTTGGCAATCAGTTGGTTTTGCCAGAACGGAGAACTCTCCCTCTGACATCACTCTTTTCTCCATCTCCATGTTGGAGATTGTAGCTCAGGCTAATAAACGGGCTTATGTTTTTTACTTAGAACATACTGGATACTCAATGCACATTATGCTATAGAGTCGAGCATAGTAAATTTTAATGCAAATAAGTTTGGTGGTGTTGGAGTTTGAGTGAAAAAAACGATACATTGTGAATTAATGTGGTCATTCAAAGCATTTCATGTCAAAGAAATAAGTGCAGACCTCCGTCGGTGTGAAGAGTTTTGAACTCATTGAGAAATGTGTGTTGTTAATTGCGAAAAAGTTGTTTAACGGGAGACGCCAGGTCATTTTACAAGGGAATATGAAAATGCATTTCTAAAACATATTAACGTGTGGATCTTAGTTGGAAAACAGTTTTGTTGAAGTGTCAAATGGGGCAATGTGAAGTTTGCACAGATCAATGGAGGTTTCACAGCTAAACCATCAAAGAATGTTAAAAAGTCTATATTCCACCACACTCACCGCTCCTCAATAAAAGTGATAAATACACATCTCATGTCGGGGTCACAATCACTAAAGGTCCTGACATCACTGCAGAGTGATGCCATGGTTGAATTTGTCACACAAAGCTTGTTTATCAGAAGTATCCGATGAGAGTCGATGTACGGAAATGCAGACAAGATGAAAATCTCTATCCTGATGTAAATAATCTTTATAAGAACGTATGATCTGATGCACTCACTTGAAAAAGAAGGTTGCATTGCTGCTGTCTGAATGTGAATACATCATGGAGTTTGTAGAAACACCAGTATGATTGATGATTCGTAGTTTATTATGTAGAGTTTTTACAGCAAAATGTAATGGAGGCATTTGTGATCAGCTATGGATACATAACAAACAAAATGATTGTCAAATGATTGAGATTGTCAAATCAGTTTCATTTTAGGTTATAGCTAAACAAATAACAAAAAATAACCAGTGTACATGTAAAAGTGTCACGTATTCAGTATTTCAAAAAAAAGGTTACAAGGTTCCAGAAAAAAACATAATCAGATTAACAATTTTGTAAACATGAGAATTATTAGCAGGATCACAATTATACATTTTAAAATCAAGAATCATACACTACCAAGTACAAACAGCAATAACAACACAAGTCTCATAGCACCACTCTGGTCTGGATATTTAAACTACGAACATTTTTAAAGTGGGATAATCAAAAAGATTTATTGCTTTATCATTATGATACTTGGGTTACTGACTACATTTTGAAACATAATTGTAATGGAAAACATTTTAATTATCCCTCCCAACCCTTAACATAACAAAACATATTTTTGTACTAACATCATGGCCTTAATGCAACCCAGAATAAATAAATAAATAAATAAATAAATAAATACATCTGCATTTCTTCAAACCACTGATATGTTGCAATTTTACGTACCTTTAGGTTAGATTTTCAACGTTATCTTGTGACAGCGCTGTGCCAATGCTCTGATTAGGTTTAGGCAATAAAAACAACACTTGGATAGGGTGAGAAAAATGTCCAGTTTTGGCGTAAAAATACCTGTTTTTGTCACCACAAACTCCAACAGAAATTTGTCCCGTGGGCTCCTTAAAAATATCAAGTGGCTTCACACTTACAAATGAACCGTGGTCACTGGCCTGGCAGCCTTCTCACCTGCGACTCCACTCCACATCTCAATAAGACAGTCAGGTCATTGACATGTAATGTGAACTTTATAATGACCAGTGTCAGTACGGTTTGTAGCCAGTAATGTTTACTGACAACATTTTATCCTAGCTTACCTTTAATCAAGGGCGACATATTGACACGTTACAGAACGAAAATCACAGATTAAAATGCTGAACTCTGTTTATCTGCTTCAGTTTCAGGATACCGGCTCACTGTTGCGACTCCATGGGGTGACATCGTTAATGTAATCAGTAACACGTGTGATTTTACTGCCGTGACAAGTTAAAAATATAAAAGAGCTTCTCCTGTTCAGAACACAGGATCGAAACGAGCTGTCACTGATACACCATCACTAGAGAGTGCATCATTACTGTTCTCTGACCAGGGGTGCCGCCATGGATTTTGGGCCCCATGAAAAGAAATTTAATTGGGCCCTTGTATAGGCCGGTGGAAAAATGTTATTCTGATTTCTATAACACTATGCATTTTAATGATATTTTCGACTATCATTCCCATATTTGTGAAAAGAACAACATGACAGTTACGTGGTCACTGCTCACTGTCTCCCTTGTAGTCCTGCATGCAGGTCTAATTTATCTCCACAACTGTAGACTCACAGGTGGTGGCTCTGTTGGCTCTGTTGGCTCTGTTCCTACTGCAAAGCAGGGGGTGAGAGTCCCAAACTACTGACCAAACATTCTACTTTAGTGATAGCTGAATTTGAACTATATTTTATATACACATACATATGC
>OMLP01010453.1:17984-32080 GCA_900302685.1 Spondyliosoma cantharus | reverse complement strand
CGTCTGAAGCGTTTGGATGAGGTCAGGAACAAATCTGTTTGGTGTGTACAGCTGCGTTGGAAGCGTTCGGAGTCGCGCGGACAGCGTCTGATCTGATTCAACAAGAAGTCCGAGGAGGTGGGCTGTTGGATGTCTGAGCCATTGGATTCTCTGATTGGTTGTGTGCCAGCTGTATGACCATTCTGATTGGCGGTGTGCTAGCGAATCAGCGCGGTGTGTGGGAGGGACGGAATACTGTGTGTGCTTTGTTTTTCTATACACTCCGCTTCCGTCATTCACTGTTTTCATGTTTTGGAGTACTGACACTTAGACCAGCTGTTAGGTCCGTTCAGGACGAATTAATCTGTATTTGTTTAATAACGCCTTGCTGCATGTTCAGTATGCAGCTGTTTTTGTCTGAAATAGTTTAGTTTCATTTTGATCGAAAGTAAAGAGAGTTGTGTGCATAAACCTCTCGTCCAGCGTCTTTTTTATACACAACACTAGCGCCACCCGCTTACTGCATCTCGCGCAAACGGATGTTTTATTGTATTTTCGGTGCGTGACTTCCTGTCCGCTCGGTGCTAAATTCAGCTGAATTGCTGCGTCATGCTCCGGCATCTGCCAGACATAGAAGTCCTGCATATCCAGACTGCTGGAGCTGGGACGGAGCAGATATGCAGCGCAGCGGACCTGGTGGAAGTTAAGACAGAGACTGAAACCATGTCCACATGTACCAAGGCCTATAGGTGGTGCTTGAAACTCACCAAAAATGGAGAAGAAGAGACGGAGCATGCGCACAATGGTTGCGGGCTATATACAAACAGACAGTAGAAGAATCCGAACACAACAAGAAGACGACGAAAATGTCTAGTGCAAGGAAACCAGAATGGTTTGTGTGGACCGATAATGAGGCCGAACTGCTGCTGCGACTCACACTCGACTACAAGGAGAGGAAGTTGCAAGAAACACGAACACAAGCAGATCCGCCATTGTTGTTGTTGTTGTTGTTGTTATGAGAAAAAAAGGTGAAACCTATCAGCTGGCGTGGATGGAGACGTAACGCAGCGCACACGTATCTGGTGGAATCTAGGGGTTATCGAGCAGTTTTTATTACCCACAAGTCAACTGTCTGCGTCCTCATCAGTCTCTTCATCGCTGTCATGATGTCTGTAGAAGCTGCTGAGCCACACTCCTGCTTTCAGGAAACTGTGTAAATCACAGAGAGCTGAGGAAGAGCAGCAGGAGGACATCAGAGCGAAAAGCAGGAAACATTTTCTCCAGAAAATATGATCCAGTTCCACAAAATCACCAGTGTTGGGGTAGTTACTGAAAAAAAACTAATCCATTACACATTACTAGTTACTTTTAAAAAAAGTAATGCCTTACTTTACTTTGTTACTTGCTGCTTAAAGTAATTAGATACACTACTAGTTACATTCCTTTTGGATTACTCCATGACATCAGCTGAGATGCATCGTGGAAAAAGACAACATTTCCTCCACAATATATGCGGCTACAAGCCTATCTATCTCCGCTTTTGTTGCTAATTTTTGCTCAAAGTCAAGCCTCGCCTGTTTAGCAGCCATTAGCTTCATGCTAGCATGTTGCCGCTGCAGGTGTTTGGTCTGTTTCTGCCCCGGGCACAGCTTACGTTTCACAGTCAATTTTTTTTTTCTTTTCTTTCTAGAAGTTCGAAATAGTGGCCAAATTTCCATCTCTCAAATGATGATGTTTCCATTCTGTCGCCGATACACTCCTTCCTCGTCTTCTTCATCTTTCGCTCGTCTTTTGCTCCTGCTCAAGTCACGTCCACATGTCACGTGACGTGACGTGAGTGAGGTCAAACCATAGGGTCAAATGAGCGTTGCGTAAGCATGCATAGAAAGAGACGTTTGTTTTGTGTTTTCGATCCTCCCGTAAAGAAGCACAAGTAACAAGATCATTTTTGATTAGTAACTGTAATGTGATTACTGACGTTATCAAGAGTAAGTCATTACTGCGTTACAGACAAATGTAATGTGATTACAGATTACACTGAAAATCACTGATAGTTGGTGCTGTGGGTGATTTACTACTGTCAAGTATACCGCAATGTCATCCTACCTGCTGATTGAGGTTACTTAGTGCAGAGACGAGTGATAGAGGGTTAGAAGTTGAAGTGGCTGAGACAGAGACACTGCAATCACAATGATTTTGCTTTAAGCTGTTGTTTGTAAAAGGTAAAAAGTTTATGATTTAATGCTGCATTAGCGATTGTGTAAGAGAAAGGAAATGTTTCCAGGACGTCTTTCTTTCTCTTCTAGATTTCTTTGTCAGATGAAAAACTGGAATCTCCCGGTAAAGTCAGGAAGATCGGGACGTATGCCATCATTAGAGGGAAAAGTGATGATATCTTTTTGTTGTTTTTTTTCAACCATGATCAGATTAAGACTTCAGATTTGATGTGTCAATGATGACTCTTGTTGAGAATGAAAATATTGTTTTTCACAAACATTCAGTTGTAATAGTAGTTTCCAAAAATAAGTCCTTAAGTGTGCAGTCGTTGAGCACACACACGCACACGCGCGCGCGCGCAGTCAGGTAATCCCCGGGCTCTGCTCTGAGCTCTTGGTCTAATCGTGGACGAAGCCTTGCTGTGTGTCCACATCTCCATGGCTGGTTGAATCCTATTGGCTCAGGCAGCCAGAGCAAATAACCGTTTAACACACTCACACTGCTGCCGCTGCTGTGTGTGTGTGTGTGTGTGTGTGTGTGCGTGTGTTTGTGTGTGTGCATCAGCGCCATCGCAATGTGACCAAACAATTGTCTCTTTTTATATACTGAGAGGATGTGTTGATGTTAAAAGGCCATTCGCCAGCTGCCATGCTGCTTCTCGTTTGACTCGCTCTTTATACAACGACCCCCGCCGCAGCCGCCCCGCCTGCCTGCCGTCGCCTCTGACTCTCTGCCTCTTTAGAGTCGGTGGGTGGTTTGATTGAGTTTTCCTGGCGATGCCGAACGCATGCAGCTCTGCTTTCCCTCTCAACGTGACAGCAGAGCGAGGCGTCACCGTACATTCGCTGCTGATACAGCGACTTCCTCACAGCTGAAAGAGACCTGACACTGTGGCACGCTCGGTCGGCACTGGCAGGATGACACTTCTGAGGGCAAAGAGCAGCGAGGAGGGTCAGAGAGGTGGAGGAGGAGGAGGAGGAGGAGGAGGCCCAGAGGAAGGAGAGAGGGAAGGAAAAGAAATGTCAGGCTGCAGGACAAGGAGGAGGAGGAACGTCCTGAGGGATACACAGGAACGTGTTGGCAGAGAATGCTGGGAAATTTCCTTTATCTGACATTTCAAGACTTTTTCCATTTAAATCCTTTTTTCCAGACTCAGATAAGAGGATGGATCACTTTCAGCAGCCTGCAGGTCGAAGACATTTTAGGCCTAGCTTAGCACAAACACTGAGCCTAGACTAAAAAAAGACCTGCCAACGACCCCACACTGTTTGGTTTACATGTTTGTATTAATTGTTCTTTAAAGCTGTGGTTAACCATAAGCAAAATCTAAGACTCTATAGTCTCATATCATGATAATGATATAGGGTATATATTGCCCAGCTCTAAAACAATCTCATAAAATGTCGAGACATCCGACGCTGTCCGAGAAGGAAAATAAAACAGAAAAATAGTAAAACCTATTTCTATAAAGATGAACCGTTTTGTGTTTGGAGATTTCATTTATGTGACATGTATGTCAGGAAACATCCTCAGACACAAGATGGTGGAAAACGCTGAGGCGAGGTGAAGAAATGTGCTGACAAGAGCCTGCAGCTTGTTTTCATTGTGATGGACTTTAATTGAAGCTGTGGTCATTAAGACGCATGCTAACATTAGTTAGTGAGTACTAGTATCACTTTATATTAATAATTAATTAATAATATTAATAAGCATCTCATACGCACTAATAGAAGCGTATTAGACAAACTGAACTTTAAAGTTGTGCAGAGGGTTAGTTGTTCTGACTTTGGTCAGAAGCGATGTCTGTGCAAACTTTCCATCACACTTCATCCAACAGCTGTCGAGACATTTCAGTCAGACAGACTGAGCCTCACCTCCTGAACCGTCGGCTGCACTTTGAGACAATGACAAATCTCCTCTAATCACAAAGCAGTTAAAACTCTAAAAGCCTCCAAAAACACTGGAAGTGAGAGGTAAAAACAACCAGATCAATTGTGAAGTTATCTCCCGTAATGCACTTGACAGCCTCTAATCGCCATTCAGTAAGTAATTGAAAGTACTTTTCTCTTCTTCCTGTTATCTCGCTGCTCGATGTGATCTGAGGTTCAAACCTCCTTCGAGACACTGAGGCAAGAGGCGGCGTTCCACTTTAAATGACACGGTCCTCAAAACCCCCAGTGCCGTCTGTCAGGCAGGAGAACAGCCCGTACAGCAGTCAGCGCTTGTTCGTGTCACGGCGGCGGCTCGCGGTAACACGTCGGGCCGGCATAGACGGGGTGGAGGCTGACTGCGCCGCAAATACCAGCTGCCAATCGCCCGAGCTGTGACCTTTTCTGTGATTCTTCTGCCTCTGAGGAGAGAGACTCACAGAGCTGCTGGCAGGTGGTGAAACAATGCAGCACTGTTCAGAAACACTCCTCACTGCTACTCACAGTCAAGTGCAGTAAAGTGCAGGAGAGCTGGGAGCTTTAAAGCCACCGAAGAGAAGTTATTTATCTGCATCTTCTGCAAAACAACAGTGATGACTGAAGTTTACTTTAAGAAGAGAGGAAAGTTGTGAATACTGAAAATGTGTGAAAATTATATTTTTCTTCCCCCTCACTTTTATAGTTTCAGGACGATCTTCATACCCAAACCTTTTTTCTAAACGTCGTCGTTTTTGTGAATAAAAATGTTGATATATTCATCCGAGTTAACTTTTTTAATTACCACACACTCAGAACAATAAGCTCGACAAGCAGCAGCGAGTGCTTCGTGGGCTTCACTCGGTCCAGAGGTTTACAGGTCGGAAAGAAACACCTGCAGCGGAAATTAAAAAGGTACTACAGACAGTCAGTTAATTTTCTTTTTTAGAGCTGTGGAAACATCTTGATTCTTAGATACTATGCAAGCGGATGTGGGTGATTTTACATCAGTGCGGTGACAGGGCATAATCAGAGTTTGCAGCCTTCAACAAATGATAGCCTTCTAACGTTGATTGTTGATCTTTACTGTGCAGAGTTTTGCTCTTGAATTTAAAACGCAAGCAAACGTCAGGCTAACTTTTACATGCTAGGAGATGGAGCAGAAGGAGGCAGCCAGTATTTTGAAAGCTGACATCTGGCTACATTTCAGATTATATTAACTTTTAGGACACTGGACAAGACCAAACCTAACTGACAGAACAGATCGATTGCCTTGTTTGAGGCACGTTTGACCTGAACATCCGTCCCTGTCTTCCTCTTTACACTTCCCCTGACTTCCTCCTTTGCTGCTGCAATATTTTCTACGTCCACTTGAGGCGTACTTGGGCTGTGTTTGGTGAGACCTCTCAACCATTTTTCCATTACATCCTCCGGCGTGTCTCTACTCGGTTTGACTAGGCACAGCTGGGATTTTGCATTTCCATCACAACTGAGCTTCCTGCTTGAAGGCGTGACTTTAACTAACAGAGCTCTAGTCCCAATCCCTGCATTACTGTCGAAGCGTCACCGCTAACAAAGTGGCTCCGCTAATTCAGTTACAAACACGTTTCATTTCCTGTAGCATCTTTGCAATAAAAGCCCCCCATTATTTAGTCATTTAAAAGCTTTCATTATGAAGCAGCATGACAGGAAACGTTGTGTTTCCAGCAGCAGTAACTAAACACGACTCCTGAACCCGCTGAAGGTGAACACGATGAAGCAGTAAAACACAGGACGGAAAAAAACAGGACGGGAGAAACTAAATAGATTCAGTTAGAAGCTACAAAAGTGCTGAGAGCTGAACACATTGACTTCTAAACACTTCTGTCTCTCAGGTTTCCTGCACAGATTGATAATTGATTTTAGGTGGATACAGGCGCTTGTTACGGGTTGGTTGCAACCTTGAGTCGTCACCGGTGATGGTAAAGCAAATTAGCTCAGTTTGACCTCTTAGCAGCATTGGCCGACTACCTGATCAGAAGGTCCCAGTGAAGACGCACGCTTATCGTCAGTAGCTGCGTGGCGTGAGGTGTAGCTGACATTCAGCACTGACCCTGTTGGCAGTATCGTGATTGACAGGCTCCTCCCTACGTGACTGTCTTCAGAGGAAACACGTGAATCAGGGGAATCAAATATCATGTGCTTCTGTTTCATTTGGACTTTATTGTGCAGCAGGGAGTGCTTGTCGGTGATACCTGTAGACAAAACTCAGGGTTCAATAAAAGCTCCTGCTGACTGACTTTGTTTTTCAGTAAATTAGTAGATTAACACTACTGAGGTCTACATCAAAATGTTTGTTATGCTTCCATAGTTGTCTTTAATTTGCTAGATTGTTTTGATTGATATAATGCAGAACCGGATCTTAATGCCCTTTTTTTGCATTTATTCAAATATCTGCAGCCCTTCAGTGTGAATATGTCCCAATCCGGATGTGATTCAGTTTAAAACTGGCAACAAGAAAGAAAAATGTTAATCACAATGCACGGTTTATACACTGGGGAAGTATTATGTGCTTCACGGAGAAGATCAGTAAACAAACATGCATACATATGCATATGTGATGCGTTTGCAAACTCAAGTGATTAATGATTAAATATGATTAAAATATAATGCTAAGGAAAACAGGAAAACAATCATTTTTAACATTTTCATTAACATTTTCTGTGTTTTAACTGTAAATCTAAAAGCAGCTTCAGCAGCGTTTGACATAAGAGGGACGGTCGCTGAGGAAAACTGGAGCCACACGGGACTTCGTACAGTTTCATAATCCAACTGTCAAATGATAAAAAGCTTCTTTTTTCTAATGTTTTTCTCTAAACGGTTCCTGAGAGACCCGAGGTACGTACAGTAAGACGTCTGTTTTATCCACAGAATGCAGAATGGAAGTGACAGAAGGTGTTGTTGTGTTTGGCCTCCTGATGGCACTGTTGTCTCACTACTACTGTGAATAAATCTATAACGACGTGACAAAAAGTTTGTTGGCGTTAGCTTCCTGTCGGAGTAACCTGACGGAGGAGCAGAATGTTTGGTGCAGAGCAGCATTACTTTGATATCTGTGGATCATCAGGATCAGATTGTCAAGCCTCAATGCCTGCACCCTCATATAACCCTAAATCATATAAATAGAATGAATATAAGGAATTTTAAAGTAAAGTGATTTTTAATTAGTCTTAAATTCATAGCTCACTGTAAAATAAATACATAAAATAATACAAAATGTACCAAAAAAGTGATTGGAAGTCCAAATCTAAAATTTACATCACAATAGGAGAGGGTCTCAAACCACTATGAGTAAAATTTGGGACGTGTTTAATCCATTTTCACTGGCAAGCGGGGAGGACTAGTCTCTGGGTTGGGTTACCCGGTATCACAACACTTATTCCACGCGGAAAACAGAAACAACTATCTGATTTGTATCATGATGAAATCAGGAGAGTAAAGGGAGAAACTGCCAGTCAGGAGCACAGCGTGAGAAATGGTTCAAAATAATGAGAGCTCCAGGAAAAACTGCAGGTTTTTCAGGCATGTGGAGGATTTCAAGTTGCCAGTCAAGTCCAGGAAAGGTTACTGATGAAGAATAAACCTGATGTTGTTACCTCAGCAACTCAAACATACCGCTCTAAACCTGTGAGACCTTACACTGTGTCAGAAAAACTACGACGAGAGTTTCATGTTTCAGGAAAAGCTTGGACTTCAGCTGCAGTCGGAGAAAAGAAAAACGAAAAAGAAAAACTTCCAAAAGCTGACGGATGCTCAAAGTCTGTCCAGAGACAGAAACTACTTTAACTGAGGAACTGTGCAGAACTGTCTGACCACGCTTAGCTGCAAAACCTAGCTAGAGGTTTTAGGAATATCTGTGCTTCAGTGACGCTGTGACTGTGGTTTACCTGTGAGTGATCACCTGTGCATGCAGTGTGGAGGATACAGAGGAGCTGAACACAGCTGCTGTGTTCACTGGAGCTAGTTGATCATCCGCTGTGACTAGAGCCGGTTCATCATTAAAAAGTGAGTGGAGAATTCACTTTTTATTAGCTTTTGTCAGGGGGAACATTTACGTCATTCTCATGTGAGCCATGTGACCCCGCCTTCAATTAAAACACACAGTTGCACAGAACAAGTTTATATCGGCAAACATGAAGTTTCTGGTTCTATCAGGGATGTTTTTCGTCTGCCCTTATTTCCAGAGCAGAGATGTTCTCATCCATCTGTCACTCCTCTCTTTCTTTTCCCTCTTCTGGGATTTTCTAGAACATAAAATCTCGGACTGTAAAAGCAGAATAACATACAGAGACAAATTATCTATCTCTGTCGGAGCCCCTGAACGCCTCACGGCAGCGAATGCCTCCTTCCTGAACTGTGAGCAGGAAGCCCAGGTGGCGGGCGTCTGGAGCCTCTCGCTGTGATATCAGTCTTCCTCCCTCTCTCCCTCAATCACTCTTCCTCCTGTTGTGGAGAAATAAAACCAACTGTGACTAACGAAGTAAACTTCTCACCTGAGTCGACGAGCCCTCCTGAGCGCCGAGCTTCATCCATCCAGAGCCGGACGTCACCGGGACAAACAAGATGGAGAGCGATGCTTCAGCTGCTGCGTGACAGGCATGACCGATGACGGACGAGTGGACGCTCCGAGGATCCTCATTTTTACTTCGCACAAACATAGCTCAGATCGCTCTTCCTCTCCAACGATGAATGGATGTAATTTGTTCAAAAACATTAGAAAAGTTGGTGAGATGAGGAAAGTTGTCGGAGTGTGAAGCACTGCAGGGATTTCTCTTCTACCTGTACTTCCCTTTTTTTTGTTTTAGCTGTCAATCAAATCAGAGTTGGAGGTGAGTGGGGCGGGAATCTTCTTCTTCTTCTTCTGGTTTGCATCCAACACAAACAACAGCAGCTCTCCACAGATCTGAGAGCGTCTCAGGGGAATAAAAAACAAACGGAGCTGGGTGCAGACGCCCTTCGGCCTTGTCAAGAAACCAACCTGCTGAATCAACAATCACAGGACACAGAATCTGGTTTCAGTCCCCGTCTGACTCGCCTCCAGGTGTTTACAGCCCGGATCCCACACAGCTGCACCGAGCTGTTTGCTTTGCTTTACATCACCGTGGATATCAACAGCTTGTTTGTGAGTCACTGATGGAAACTGAAGTTCCTCTGGATGTTTTAAACTTTAATATTGTGTTTTTTCACTGCTGTGTCTATAATGCTGCTTTCACTGTAGTGTAAGCATAAATACACCAGTTTGCATCCAAGGAAGTTTTTGTCATTGAATTGTTTGGGTGTCAACAGCAGGTCTGTTTACATTCAAACATCTGATCATAGTCCTGAAACACAGTTAGTTGGCACGTAATGTCCACAGGGCAGCTTTAAGTTCTGCACTGCTGTCGCAATCGAAGTTTCCTGGATTTGGCCTACTTTGACCCTGCTGCCAGAATAAATGTATGTTTCTGCAAACCATGAATGTTTCTTTACGCTGTACTGTCTTCTTAGCTATAGGAGAAAAAAGCCAAAAAGATCAGGTTGTGTTTATAATAGCTGGATCTGTCACCACAAACATGGCCGCAACACTTTCTGAGATCATCATCAAGCTGTTAAGTCGTGTTGCCGAAAACACGCATGCAAAATGTCCTGAAGTCTTGTCAGAGTTTCTGGAGGTCTCTTAAAAAAATATTAGGCTTTGTTTCTGACTTGTTTCTAAAAGAAAAGTCCTGATCGTTTCAAAACTATCTGGTTTTGTTGCCACAAAAATGTTTGGAAATAACCCAGACACCTCATCAAAATGTCTTTAAGTCTAGTAAAAAAATATCAGGTTTTGTTTCGACAAATGACTGGAAAATGTCTTGACGTCTCATTTAAAATACCGTTGTGTTGCCATGAAAACAGCTGGGAAATGTAGCGATGTCCGGTTAAAGATATCCACTGAAACACAGTCGCTCACAGTGTCTCTGGCTTGATGGCGTTGTTCAGCTGTCATCACCATTTTCTACACCTCAGAACATGACAGTCAGCTCGTACGTATGCTATCTGAACGTGATTTGACACGTACTGTAGAAATGTGAATATGATACATACGACGCATACAAATCTGAACAGGAACGCTAACTGCAAACTTATTCTGCCGACGATAAAATCTGAAGGTTTTTCCCTTTTCACTCTGAAACCTGCAGCGTAGAAAAACTTTAAATGGATCTGCTGTGTTTGTGAACAAACAGTTTTATTTTTGCTCATGAACACACACACACACACACAGACAAACACAAATACACACACACACAGGTAAAGTGGAAAACTCCTGGCTGCCATTGTTCCACCTTCAGCTTGTCACAGTCTCATCACGGCTCATTGTGTGGAAGACAAAACCATCGAGCCCATTGATCTGTAAATCAGATTTCTGTACTGCATGCTGCAAACACAGATCCATTGTTTGTTGGAACAATATGGCAGTGAATGATGAGCTGTGTTACTGATAGCAGCAGCACTGATAAACAACAGTCTGCATAACAATGGCGCACGCAGTCACAGTGGATTGAAGGAAAAACTCAGTCACACAACAAAACGCTGGAAAGTTTCTGAGGAGGAATTAGCAGTCAGAGTGCAACATTATAATTAACTAAATACTCAGAGGCCATAAAAATTCCATTCTCAACCTCTGCAAAAATAATTGCAGTATTATTTTCAGCCCTAATTAAGTGGCTAAGGCTTCTTACAAGGGTAAAAAATTAATCCCTTTTCTAAATCCTATATAATTTAATGTGAGAGAAATCAAATAAATAAGAGGCTGTGGCTCTTCTGTGAGAGGGTTTGATATGGGTGATTAGGTGAGCGCGGCGTGAAGAAGCCCATTAGGATTGTATGGTGTCATCACAGCAGCTCCGGGCGGCGGCCCTAATCCACTCCTCAACCCGCCGCCGCCACCGCCGCAGCTCGCCATTTTCTCTCCCTCTGCAGCAGCGAGGCAAAGACGAGCAGCCATTGATTGATTTTTATCCCGTTAAGGAGATGGGAGGCAGATAAATGCCGAGGTAATGAGGGGCAATTACCAGGCGTGATAAGCTTTATTATGGAGTGAAAGTGTCCTCGTGTCAGCGGTGCGACGGGGGAAGCAGAAAGCTAAGAGTTTTCAGGATAATGAGTGATCACAGTGTTAGTGCACAGGTTAAATCTCAGACAAACTCACTGAATATATTTCCTTTAGAGACTCTAGCTTGAGTTTTAAATTCAGCTGAGTTTATAGGAGTGGAAGCAGTTGAAGAGGATTGATGGCACACGTGCAGCCGCTGACGGCTGGGTGCTCCTCGTGAATGTCACCTCAAAAAACTGCAAAAGCCTTTCAGATGAAGTTTCCAGATGTGGAAAACAAAAACAAACAAACCATAAACATTGAATGTTAAAGCTGAATGGAGGAACTCAGATATCTAATGTCACTTTGTGTACATTCCTTTTTCTTAAAGATTTAATATGTCAGATTTCTGTGTTAAAATATCCATAAAAGACCTCATCTTTATGTTTAATGTTTCCAACAATGTTCAAACCAGAGAAAGCCACGGGTTCACTCGAGGTAGCGGCGTGTCCTTATACTCCACCCGCACTACAACACCACATACCACTGCACTGTTTCCTGCGAGGTGCAGGTGAAAAAGACAACTTAGCGATCACATTGTGCTTTGAGAGTGTTTGCATCTGTTTCCTTATAGACTGAAGATGTGGAAACTAAAGGATTGAAAACTGAAGACAGAGAGGAGACTGTTGTGCATGTTCGTAGAAAACATCGACCATTATATAGACTCTTCCTAAGATTTCCCCCTGATAACCATGTTCGTAGTGTATCCAGGAGTCTTACTGTCAATGTATTGTTTTAACCTGTGCATGTGTGTGAATCTGACCGGCACAGCATCAGATATATGAGACACTGACCGGCTGGTCGTCAGTTGTCGCCGGTCAGTCTTGAAGTCTGGGCTGCTGCAGCGAGGACACATGATCTACTGAGCTACTAGCGTGCCCCGTGTTCACAAGTGTATGCTGCAGATACGAAATAATAATAGCATAATAAACAATAAGCACCCCCTTTCAAAGAGCAGTGAAGATGTCCTTGAGCTCTGACGAGTTAAAATGTTCCAATATCTTACAAGCAAACTTGGTAAAAAGTCACTCAAAACTCCCAAATGTTTGTGTGGCACAATTTTCTTTTCCTTCTTTCCTAGTTTGACCCTCAGGTGTATATTTTGAACAGCACTGACCTCTGCAGCCGTCCATCCATCACCCGAGCTGCTCCACAGCTCCCCGCAGACTTCATGTTTGTGAGTCGTCCCTCCGGTGAAGCTCACTGCCTCGACCGCCTGCAGCTGTACTCTACATACAGACGGAAATCAGAGGAGCTGCTGGGATGTACACACTATTATTACTGCTGTTATCTGATTCCCTCAGGAGACGAAGCCAGTGAGGGGTTTATAAAAAAAAAAAATTCTTGAAAAGAATTGTTCACATGAGCTCATCAAAACGAGCGCCGAACCTCAAAAGCACTTTTGATCAGACGGTTAAAAGTTTGATCAGAAGTCTTTGTCGTCTGATGAGCCGGGGAAGAGAGAATAACAGAACATTTTGATCCGGCAAATGAAATAAAGTCGGATAATAAATAAGGACAGTGTTTCTTCACATGATATAAAAGAAGGATTGTGTCTTCACGTCTCTGAAGTTTAGGATGTTTTTTCATTCTGTTGGCTCTGGTTCCAGGTGTTACCCTACAATGTGAATAAATGAATAAATCAGGTTTGCGTATGAGGTACAACACATCTTTGAGTAGACAGGAGGAGTGAAAATGGCAGCTTTAATTGGCACATCCAACTGTTTTTGTTCTGGATTGGCAGTCGAGCCTGATGAAGGAGAAACTGTCTGACATGATGATCAGTTGATGTGAAGCCAGCGGCAGTCGGACTGGGAGCTCGGTCCATTACTGCTGCCGCTCGGAGACAAACTGCTGCTGTCAGGTGAACAAAAAACCTTGACCGCATCAATCCTCTCCTCGGAAACCTTCACCGAGTTTATGGTTCCGACTGCTGGTTTATAAAGCTCTTAAAGGTCCGACTGCACTGTGGACATCTGACAAGAACTCAGCAGATCTGTTCGGTCAGCGGTGACTCGACTCCTGCACCTCCACACAGCTCAGGATGAAACTACACTGAGCGTCTATGAGACATTTGGCTGCAAGTCTTCCCTTTTGGTTGGAAAAAGAAATGACAGCATCAAAAACTGTTCCAGCTCTTTATCGAAGCAGCGTCCTCTCAGACTGCGTTATAATAATCATTCTCGCCTCGCGACGACGCCCTCCACGTTTTTGTTCACGAGTCGAAATAGCAACAAAGAGAAGTGAACAGTGGTTGCCCAATCATAGCTTAGTAACCATGACAAAGCCTGGCATGTGACGGTGTGCACGAGGCAAAAAGAGGAATATCCTCAACATACGAAGATTTAAAGCTGCTGGAGCACCAAACAGCAGACAGACAGCTCGAGACCAGCTGCTGAACAACGTGAGATATTTAGCAGACAGAGATATTTTAAGAAGATGGAGACCAAACAACAGCTGACGGACAGAAAAAAATTCCAACACTCCTCCAGCTAAACCCAGTGGCCACAAAATCAACTCATGCAGGCTAAATGAGAGGCGCCGTCTTGTTTCTTTACTTGAGTTTTAAGTCCAGCCGTTAAGGTTTTCTCTTTACTGTACTCGGTTTCTCTGCTGAAAAATCAAGAAGATCAGATTCAAACTTCACACAAATGTAAGAATGTAATGTAAGAACTTTGCAGATTATTAAATTACTTGTACATTTATAACCCGAGAAGAAGCGTAAATATTGGTCGTAATTAGCAGCTTCAAGTGGACCTCGGCCGTTTTCCTGCTGAGGACGGGCCGATCTGATTATGACACGTATAAAAGGGAACTATATCAGCAGGGTAACATCAGAG
>OMLP01010453.1:0-11208 GCA_900302685.1 Spondyliosoma cantharus | reverse complement strand
ACCCTCTACCATATGAGCGTGTGTGTGTGTGTGTGTGCATGTGTGTGCTTTCAATTTAACCCATCAGTAGTTCAGTTCAGTACTTTGAGCAAAGATTCACGGATAAACATCTGAGTTTTTAGTCCTCCATCATCACCAGTCAATAAATCAATTGTTACAAAACTGTTTTCTTAAAATGAGTGAAGAAAAAAGAACCTGAGGTGGTGCTGCAGCGCTGCAGGAATATCAATAATAATACTTCCTCCTCAGGCTTTTTTCTTCCACTCTTAAAAACACTTTTATGGAATAAAGTGGAAACTTTGTAATTTGTCACTATCCACTAAAAAACATGCATCTCCATAATGTCGAGTATTCATGGAGTAAGGAGAGAGAGCTGTTTAAAGCTTCATGACTTTACATAATTTACTTTTACATAATTTAAGCTAAAGTTCCTCGCCTCAGATGTAGGAATGTAGAATTTCCTCAGCACATAGAGGAACATTAAGTTCATCTGTTTTTTTTTTTTTTAAAAAGCCAACATTTAGATCCATGCTGACTGCCACTCACTGTGCATACAAGTCTGAGCCCCTGTTACAAGACAGAAACTGGGTTTCTGTCCAGAGGATGAAGATGAGTGCGAGTGTGTCCAACACTTTAATCCTGAGGAGGATGTCTGCACAACTACCAGCCAAATGGCGATGAAAAACTATGTGTGATGATCCACAGAGGATGATTCCTGATTATATCTTAATGTTGACCCCTGACCTCTGCACAGGTACCATACAGCAGCTTGATTGGTAGCCTTATGCTTCACACTTTGATGCTCTACCTACTCCTCCGGCTTCAGTTTTGAAGGGCTCAGCAGTCACGTCAGCAGTAATACGTCATCAGAGGGGTAGTGCCATTTATTACATGCACACAGTTACGTTATGGCTCGTTTCAAAGGTCAAGCAACCGCTGATGCTGCAGTGGCAGTACACACAGTCGAGTAAATGTACTCAGCTACATTCAAACACTTATAGCTTAGCTATCAAGCACAAGCAGAAGGCAGCCTGTGAGGATCTGCTGCTGAGTATGAACTTTTACCTTTGGGGATGTTGTTCTGCCTTTTCATTGTCACTAATTAACATGTCGTTGTGTTTTTGTTCTCTTGCATGGCAGAGGCTTTAGTGACGACTGGATCTTCAAGAGCTTATATGATTTTCAGCCACAGAGTCCAGTGGGAGCTGTGTGACGCCTGATAAATGTCTTCGAGTGACATCACTTGAGTCAACATCAGCTGAAGACTGCTCGTTTGAAAATGCTCCACGTCTGCAGGCGACATTAGCTGCTACTAGCATAACACATGAGGATTATATCGTCAATTCTGCTGCATCGATGTTATTATTTTTGTTTACAATCTTTCACTGCAAGCCCAGCAATGTTACAGAGCCGTTGAGCTGTGAAGAAGTTATGCTGTAGATCTCTGCTACGTCCTCATTTGCAGCCTGGTGTTAAAACTATATTCTGACACGGTGGCTTAAGATGAGGTCATGATGCAGGCTATTATTCTATAATCCCAACAACTAATTAAAGCACTACAAACAAAATTAACCTTTAGGTCAGGGCCTCTGGACATACAAACATGCACACTAAACACAACACAACACCTAAAACCATACAAGGCTGGAGGGGATGAATACACACTGGGTAAAGTACAGTAAAAATACTCACTTACAGTAATAATACTCGTACTGTGCACCAACACCTTGTGTTTCATTGTGCCTCCATCCACCCGTCCCCGCTCCTCTCTCTCTGTTCACAACCTTATCTGCGCTCCACCAGGTTATTAGTTCCTTTGCCATCGCCATGGCAACAAAAGCGCTGCGCCTGCCTTACTGCCGTCCATTATGTTTCAGAAGAGAGAGAGAAAGAGAGAGAGAGAGCGATGTAGTGGAGAGGAGGATCAAAGCAGCTCGGTCACTACAGCGACGGGCGAGGATGAAACCAACAGTGAGTCTCTTTCTACTCCAAACCATAGTGAACCCCCTCTGTGTGTGTGTGTGTGTGTGTGTGTGTGCACTTGTGTCTGTTCTGCAGCGGTTCTGCCACTGAGGTCTAAATGGACTGACAGACTTAACGACAGAACAGCGCCAAGAGGTTTAGGCTCCATGACTTAGTGAAAATAAATCTGGTGTTTGGTTTTGTTAGGACTTCCTCCTTTGCTCACATTATAATTACTGCGGTCACTGAACAATAAACGGCAGCATCTATTGTAATGTGCTGCTGGAACAGATGATCTACGATAGGTTCATTTTGAGCGGTTCTGTTCTGAACTCCTCATCCCGTCTCAGGCTGAACCCAGACACCTTACAGAGGAAACTTGTTTGAGATATGTGTGTCCACGGAGCTACTGTTTTTTCAAACCTTAATGGTGTGGTCTGCATTGTTCTGTTTTCTTTCAATTACATTAAATACTTGAAACTAGTTTTTTTTTTATCAGATACAGGTTAAACTTATGAGAGCTTTGTTCAGGTCACGTCAAGCAAACTGGAAAAACATTTCTTCATGAAGCTGAATTTGTTCATCGGGGGCACAACATGAACAGGAACTGTTCATCTAGTGATAAATGACTTATTAAGTGCTAATAAAGTAAGACGCTGAATCCAAACATCATCAAATAGCTTTCATAATCTCAGAGAAATGCTTCAACAGATGTGGAGCTGCACTGTTTTCCTGACCTCATACTTCAGAACGCGTAAGATACGAGTTTCTTATGATTAAGAATTATTATATATTTTCAAAAGACAAAACATAATAAAAAAGACTACATAAAGCCTCTTTGATGAGTTTGTTTAGAATACACAGATTCTTTTCTACAAACAACGAGGAAGACAACTTCTTGCAGCTGTGTCATATGAAACAATAAAGATAAAGCCTGCTATCAACACACTCTTTAAAAAATACAGTTTCCCTGGGTTGCTCCAAGGTCTCTGGCTACAACAGGCAGGATCATCTAGAAAATCTGGAAAATCTATATGTTCATTCATTATCCACAAGTCAAGTCTCAGGTCATTAAAGATGAGCTGCGAATCAAGTCAGAGGACAACTTTCAGAACATGAGACTCCAGCTGGGTGTCCTGGCTGTTGGTCACACTTAATGTCTGCCGCTCAAAAGCTCAATAGTCTACTTTTCCTCGAGCGAGATCCCCAGACAGGGAAGCCACAAATCCCTTGCTGCACTGTCTTTGATACACAGTACACTGCTGATGGTCCTGTACGCTATGTTCAGATGTAATGTGCTCTTACTGTGCGATTCATATAGATTTTATGATTATGTGTGTGGGTTTCACATTGTGAACTGCAGGAAGTTTTCTAATGCATCAGCCAAAAGCTGCCTCCTCCTCAGCCTTTGACTCCTCACTTTCTGTTCAACACAATTATTATTCAAAGAAGGAACAAAAAGAGCCAGAACATGAAGCCAGCTGAGTGTCCAGAGGTGGAGGTAAACGCTCTGCAGTTGCTAACATGCTAACACTGGGTCTGCTCATTCAGGTTCTGAACAAATGAAGTGACTCAAGCACCTAGCGTCTGATGCTACGTAGCAGTGAAAAGCCAACAGGTTTAAACACACTCCACCTCATGAGTCAGCCCAGACATCTGACATCATCAATCACTGAATTAATCTGTCTTTAATTAGCCTTTATCAATCAATCAATATGCTTTAACATAGCTTGATATTTAAAATACAGTTTTGAGAAATACATTTAATTTATTGTTGAGAGTTGGACGAGAAGCTTGACACCACTCATGTTTATCTGTTAAACAGGAAGCTAAAGCAAAGAGACATTCCGCTTAGCTTAGCAAAAACTAGAAATATGGGAAAATAGCGATCCTAACCTATGTGTACACATTAGACAAAATGTTAATGGGCCAGCTGGCACCGCCATTGCTGAGAGCAAACAAAGCTCCCTCTGCGAAGTTAAGACTCTTCTCTGTTCTGGTGCCTCAGTGACTCACTTGTTCAGACTTCACCTCGACCCCGCATAGCATGATTCTCCCCGCCAAATCACGTACATGCACTTGTCAAAGAGAAGCACTTACAAGCACTTAAATAATCGCCCTTATGCACTTAAGCTATCCTTGACAAATAGCAGCTACGATGCTCAGACGAAGGCTTTCTATTTTTTCAGTCTTACTTTAGCGAGGTGATGTGTTGCGGTTTCTTTTTGTGACAAATGTACTTATTTTAGGTCGCTTTGGACAAACACATCTTCTAAATGCCCTAAATGTAAATGTAAATGTTTATTAATGCCAGTGTTCAAGTCTTTGTGCTAAGCTAAATGTTAGCTAACTGTTAGCTTTGTACAGTCAGTTAGCTCTAAAAATGCAGAAATGTTGCTGTCACATCAGTATTCTCTATCAATAGGCAGCAGAGGTCAACACTAAGCTAGTTGTTGCTGTTTAAAAAAAGCACAATAAAAGAACAAACAAAGCATATCAGCAGAGTAACTGCTAACTCCTGCTGACCATAGCTGCTGTTAGCAGTGTTGCCAATTTGGCGACTTTCTCGCTAGATTTAGCGACTTTTCAGACCCTCTTAGCGACTTTATTTCTAAAAAGCGACTAGCGACAAATTTAGCGACTTATTCAGATCATCAGGGGAAAGGCGAGAAATATATTATATTATAATTCACATGCAACTCAGAGTGATCGCAGTCTCTCCCGTCCCCTCTCGTGCGGCTGCGCAGGCGGCAGGCAGCGGACGCCTTACTCTTTCGTGGTTCCACTGGTACTTTACCGATGATAACCTTAAGCTGCTGAGTCTAGATCATGTTTGATCTTCTCTCTCACCCTTTCTCCAGATTAGGATGCTCCTCTAACTTGTAAAAATGTACATAGTTCGTTTGATCTTCTCCCTCCCTTTACTGTTTTTACTTCAAATATATTTGTCCCTGTAGTGAGTTTGTGATTATTTGGTAAAGATTTCTCTATCAACCTTTTGTATATATGGCTTAAGTCTCCCCCTCACTGCAACAGACACAGCCAGTAAGCATTATGCAAATAAGTACCTGATTACACCATCGATATGTAAATGAGCATATGATGTCATCTGGCGACTTTTAGCGACTTTTGGAGCCAGCGCTAGCTACTTTCATTGGAAAAGAGTTGGCAACACCGGATGTTAGTCAGTCAGTTCAGATAGGAGTGTAGCTAGTGGTCTGGACACGGTGCTTAGACCACCGAAACACCCTTTTTACACCACTAGCACAGGAGCTTTGGACCAAGATGGTCCAAAAAAGTTGAGAAAAGCTGGTAAGCATGCAAACCTCACCCCTGATTTCCATCAGACGTGTGTCTATGACATTACGTGTGTGACCGTATTTTACTATATTCTCCAAAAAACATGTGTAATTATCCTGATCAGAGGCGGATACAACACATCCAAACCTGGGATAAAAAAATGAACGACCATGGCGGGATATCAAAAGCAGAGGGATAGTCAGACTTTTCTGTTGAAAACTGTTGCAACTTTCCTGTCGAAAAATGATGAGATTAGATTTCTACATTTACAGAGCAGGAAAGAGGGGATGAGGAGCGAGAAGTAGAGGTGCAGGTGCAAGATAAAGAAAAAGATGAAGGAGGAAACTTAAGAAACTGACTCAGAAGCAGCAGAGGAGTCTGGAATGAAATTTTACCTTACAGGTCAAAGTAATACCAGCAGCTCTGCCTTTGAAATCAAGGTTTTCAAAGGCAAAAACAAACGTGTTGACCCACGAACAGTTCAAAAAGATTTGAACCTGCCAGAAAATTACTGACAGATCTTTTGATGCAGGAAACAAATGTAACGTAACGAACACAATGTCTACGTCTGAATTACTGTTGCATCTTTAGTAATATGTGCAGGAATACTAGTAAAGAAACTCTAAATGTTCATCTACAGTCAGTTCTGAATACGATGCAGCCTTTTCATGTTGACTGTGTTGGTGTTGTGAGCGAGGAGGATTCCCGTCTCCCCTGTGCCTCCGTGTCGCACGACACGATGCCTCTGCGGATCAGAAGGCTCTCTGAAACGCGAGAAGGTTCAGCAAAGTTCAGTGCGAGGAGGAAACAGATTAGTAAGCAACATTAAGAAAATATATCAAGCGTATGAACCGTGTCAGTTAGAGAGGAAAGTGGGGGGAAAAAATCTGGAAAGCTACTTAGAGCGGAGCTGTGGCACTTAGGCCCAATTAGAATGCATATTTTAAGTGGAGTTAAACCTGGTGAAATATTCATGATGTGCCCCACTGCTGCAGGAGGAGGAGGTGGTGGAGGAGGAGGAGGAGGTGATGAGGTGGAAGGATCTGCCTCCAGGGGGCGCCATGCTCCCATCGAGTGGCGTGAAGAGGAGCGCTGCTGCCGTCCACTCAGCCTGCTGCAGAGAGCAGAGAGGATGAAAGGACGGAGGGGAGAGGAGGCAGGTATGATGGACAGACAGACGAGAGGGAGGCTGTGCTGTCGTCTGATCCTCTGTGGGTCACTCTACAGAACATACAGAAACACACTGCGGCCTCCAGTCGCTGCTCAGCAGCACAACGACGGGACAAAATCCACACTGACAGTCTCCTGAAGTGTTTCTGATAACTGATGCGCTTCAGTTTGTACACATGCGTCAATCCACAACAACCGCCAGAGATGACTGACAACGCAGTCTGTCAGTCGACTGTAATTAGTCAAGTGTGGAGCTCAGAGGCAGATAGAGAAATGTACAGATGGATGAATTGCAATCAAACCAAACAACATGAGAAAACTCAAAAAAACATTCTGGAACCAAAGGCTTCGTTTCAACTCTGGGGAACACATGCAGCAGGGGATGAGGAGGTTTCCTGTATTCTGGTGAATTTTTATGCACCTTTTCTGCATCGATTTATGGCCGAAATATTAATTAAAAATATGGAAGATAACAAGGTTGTCGGGCGAGGAGTGCTTAAAGATAAAAATCATCAGGCAGGGACAAATGGACGTGCTCCAATTATTGAGGGGGACACCCATAACTTTGTTAAAAGTGTAAATCACTCGTAGGTATAATACTTCAGTACATTCAATGTCAGATGCTTTGAGACTTTTCCTGAAGTATGAAAAGTTAAATTAAAATGCCAAATACAAACATGCATGTAAACTGTGTGTGGATCACTTATCAGAGGGACAGATTATGTGTTTTTCACTTCCCACCTTCTAAGGTGGGAAGTGACAATGTACAAATACATCATCACTGCCCTCAAGTAAAGTACAGATGCATTTGAGGTGAATTATGGATTATTTTATTATTATTATTATTTTTTGTCATCGCACGGCACCTTCCCAACATCACAAGACTGATGTCTGAGTGCACATAGTTTTCACCCATCAATGTGGATGAATTTGCCTTCATGTGCACATACCGATGTGTCCAATCTCACAGAAAACTCATTTTTCACAGTTCTGACATTAGCCTGTCATAACTTCGTGAAATTGATGCGAAATTTTGAACCTTCAAAATAATGTTTTCACACTAGAAACAAGCCGAACATGGTTCAGTTTGATCTGAACCAGGTTTGGACTGTGGTGGTTTGATGCTCTATGTTTCTAACAAGTTGACGTTCGACACTTCTGTTTGCTTTCTGATCATTTCAGGTTTAAGGACAATATTACACAGAGTCTCTACTGTAATATATACTACAGGCTTTATACAGTTCATATATGTCAGTATGTTGAAGGCAGACCGATTTAATCGCACAGAGTTCTACTGATTTCCATTCAGATCATTGTTAGCAGATCTTTTGTGTCTGACCCTGTATGCTGAGCGTGTTTGCTGACCGAAGCTGGACACGATGTGCTCTTTAAACCTGCTCTCTGAAGCCTCTTTGTGTTTCTGCTTGAGGGTTTTGATGGCGTGGAGGCTGCCGGGGGTGTTGACCTCACTGTGGCAGGTGTCTTCTGGCGCGTGGAGGAAGAGACGCTGAGCGCAGACAAGGGCAAAGTCTATGAAAACTCCACAAACCTGTGAGCTTTGAGAACTTTTCAAGGTTCCCTGTTAAAAGTGTTTATTTCGCCATCTGAGTGACTACAGATCGCTCTCACATTAAGACCGCTAACCAGCTTGTCCTTGGCCGCCTTCTGTGCAGGAAATGGCAGCCTGTGAAGAAAACCCAGGAGTCAGACAAGACTGTGTTTTAATCCTTCTTTTGTTATTAACTTTTCACATCACATTTAGACTAACATTTAGTTCAGCGAAAGAAAATAGAAAGATCTAAACAGAAGAGTCGGATAGGTCTGTAGTTGACTTCAGCTGTTTGTTTAAGATGATGGACGCCTTCATGATCGTCCTCCTGCAGCCTGTAAACACACTCATATTAACTGCAGCTAATGGTTGTTGTCGGCTCTCTGAAAAATCTCCGATAAAAATAAAACGAACGTCTATTTCATCCACTTTTCATAGACAAAGGAAGGTTGTATGACCCCATAGTTTGTTGTGTGAGGATTTAAAATACTTTAAAATACTGCAAATGACAACCCCATATCTTAAATGGGGTTTTTATTTCCTTAAACTGGCAGTTGATAACTTTTACTTTGACATATTCTAGAGTACATCCTGATGTCACAGTGTGATGGCTGTAGAAAAATGACACCATCCTTGTATAGATTGGTTCAATACAAAGCTCACTATGATATTCAGTCTGACACCAGGCTGGATTCCTGGAAAAAATTATGACGGGAAGGCCACTGCCTAATAAAACCGTAGAAGACATTGTTCTCCCCGGTCACTATCCCCAGGTAACGGTGGAACAACTGGATTAACTGGAAAGTCTACACTGCAAAAGATAAAGAAGCCACTGATGGAGGGGAACAAAGAAGGAGAAGAGGGAGAGTGAAACCAAGGTAACACAAGAGTGAACAGACGACATTCACTGATGGAGTGCTCCGGTGTTGTGTTAAAGTCTGTTCCCCCGTTGATATGTGTTTCCTCTCACCACCAGGACTTGAGACGCTTCAAAAACCAACATTCTTTCTTCAAAACCTGCCTCTTATTAACACTCTGCCTCTTCACAGCACTGAGATCAGAGTTTTTAGATCAAAATGGGAGTGTAACTGCTTGCTCAAAAACAGCCGGAAGTTTCAAAGTTTCCACTTAAACTAAATTGTGGTTTTCATGTGCACAATAAAAAAATAAAAAAAATGAAACGTTGACATTTAAGACAATCTGACAAATGGATAAATGACTATCCAAGCTGCCGGCTGTCAACATCATCATTTACAGACACACTTCCTGCTTCAACTTTGATCTTCTGCACTTAGTAAAGTTGCTCCGTTTCTCTCAGTAATCAGGATAATTGATGACATTTAAGGTGCATCACATTCAAATAAAGCGTCTTATATCATCTGTTAGTTTGTCTGACTGCTCATGTTCTTTTTCAGTTTAATGTATTTTATAACTGATGAATGATGAACTACCAAAATAAGAATCAAATAAAACAGTTTTCCTTTTATGATGTCATTTGAACTCCCCCGCTGTAATTCAGTTTCTTTAGAGAACATCTTGCAGAAAGAGAATATGAATTATTTGTATCTTGTCACAACAGCTGTCCACATGTTTTCAGTGATAGAACCTATAGAAAACACCTTTGGAAATCTTCTCAGTAATGAGTTGCATGGAGACTCATTAGATAATGTCAGCGACCCAAACACATGAAGAAGTTATCTGTGTATAAATTTAGGGTCCTGACTGACGGCTGCAAATGTGCTACACCTCCTCCGACGGCGCCTTGAGGAGAGTTTACATCAGGACACACGTGTTCTGTGTTGGTGTCTTTGTAAACTCCTCGCAGGCTGTGAGCTCGGTCCGTTTGCCAAGAACAGAAACTCTCTCTGCAGGTGAAACAGCAGACAGTTTAGAGCCGAGCGTGTCGAGCTGCAGAGAGCAGAAACAGGCCAGTTAGAACAAATGGAAACATGTTGTGTACTGAGGACGACCGAGACCTTTCGACTCGAACACCGGGAGCTGCTGCAGGGCTGAGAAAGAGAGACAGACGGGGAGGGGAACGCTCAGGGCTGGGAGACAGGACAACAATCATATGTGTCATAGGCTACATACTGACATTCAAACAAAAAATCTCATCTCAACATGTAATGTGACATGATGACGCAATTTTCATATCTGGAGGTGGAAGGTCCAATGGTGGAGTTACTGTTACTGCTGGCACGTCAGCTCGAGACAGCGTTCTAACATTTGCAAGCATGACGCCGTGTTGGCGGCAACAACCTTTAGTGTCGTTTGTGACGAGCACAACAGACAGACATTTTTCATAGGGAGTCGGGACAGCCACAGTCCAGCTGTGTTTTTGGAGACCGCTCTTTTTTAATGTGATGTAGGGACATCTTCAGTTGTGTTTATGCCGACTAAAAAACAAACTGGGTGAGACACTTTACAGCCCTGGCTATGATGTCAAAAGTTGGGATATATCCAGATGTGACTGTGGCGACATAAATGGGTATTTCAAGCCACAACAGGATCTTTTGCTAGCCTAGCCTAGTCGTTCTTGTGCCTAAACCTAACCGGAAGAACATCAAACGTATACTAACCCTAAAGAAACGTAACGTATTTGTGGTTTGGCAGAAATGAACTAAATGTTTTTCTGCCAATTAGGTTGAGGGAGAAACACGAGGTGCTGCTGAAGAGCTGAGTGAATGACAGGAAAGAGCGTTATACAGGACGGAGTAAAGGAGGCAGTAAGAGAGACATGCTGCTGCTGAAACAAAAGTTACACACTGTGCGTCTGTGTAGCAGGAGGCTCCATGTAGAGTTTGTTAGCTGCTCGTGTCCACAAGCATCCTCTCTCAAAATGTATGACTGCACACCAGAGTTGATTTATGGTGCACGAGAACAGAACGTCTGCTCAGAAACTTAATGAACTGTAGTATTTACACACCGGCTGCCGTCTGGGTCAGTTTAGAGAACACAGAGAGAACATGAGGGCGGTAAAACAGAGAGACATGCAGTGGTGGTCAGACCGTCTGATAGGTGTGGATTAAAAGCAGGCAGTTAGGCAGTAGTATAGTGTAGAGGTGAGACAGTCAGTGAGACGGACAGACAGACAGGCAGGCAGCCATGGCGGCTCCACATGTTAGCTGGAAGAGGCCATTTAATCATGTTTCAGCAGCAGTTGGTGGTGAGCGAGCAGCAGATGCCTCGCCATCCGACGGCGATTAATCCTCCCACTGGTCGTGAGC
>OMLP01010451.1:0-39195 GCA_900302685.1 Spondyliosoma cantharus | reverse complement strand
GGTTGTTCCCACAGTTTTATATTCCTAACAAAATCCTTTAAACTCTACCCTGACTTGATGTCTGGACTCGAGGACAAAACTTGTGTTTTCAACGAGATTTCAACTTTAGTTAACACGGTCTAATTAAAATGTTCCTTTTCATGTTCAGACACCCATCTGTTTTTCCTTGCAAAGATTTCAAACATGTCTCCTCTGAGACTGGAAAATACACTGAGAGAAGGCTTTGGTCCTGCATAACACATAAACCCCTTTGTTTCGTCCATGCTGCAGTTCTGTTTGGATGACATCAGAGTTGATAAAATCCTGCTGGGCACTGACGGGGTGCCACATGGATCCATTTTGGCGATGTGGAGTTTGAAGGTCGTGGGTGTTTAACAGGTGGGGAAGGGTCTTATGAAAGTGATATGTTGCAGAGTTGCATTGTGGGGAAGTTAAATCAGGGTTTTGAACTTTTAAAGACATAATATGTAGGAATTCTGCATTATGTCTAAAAACAACTAGGCCTTTGTTATATATTTTGTCAAGTTGTGTAATTAAATTATCCCAAATGTTTTTCGAGCAATGTTCAAACCCAGAGAAATCCACAAGTTTACTCAAGGTAACGGTGCATTTCATTTGGTTGCTTGTCGCTACTTCCAGGATATGGAAGTCGGAAAACAGGATCAGAATAATTTCTGTTTATTTGCCTTACTTGTGCAGTGTTTATCTGCCCCAAACACTCAGATTAGTTTACTGTACATTAGCCATATGGTAACGTTAGCAAATAACTGCACCCACAGAATGAGTCTTTAAATTCTCATCAAATCAAAGCTGGGTCAAATCTGGGTCTCTCTCTTCTTTTCCCCTCTCCTCTCTTTATATGTCTTCATAAAACCATTTCCCCTCCGGCTCCAGTCAGCAGTAAGGTTCTTAATCCCAAAAGTTTTCTCTGAGCTCAACTCCCGATGGTAAACGGCTTCAGATCACAGCAGAATCTGATGTGACTCTGGGTGTTTATTCCTCCAGAGGGTTTGGCTCTGCACCCAACACTCTGGTCGGCTCTGAGTAGCTGAGCAGTGGCTCCTCCTTACAAAATGCTCGGCAAACATCTTTTGTTGTGATAGAAAGCTGTCCCCTATCAGAAGAAATTACATATTATACTTTTAAGCCTCTATATGACCTACATAAGAGAACAAGACCATCAACCAGAAGAATGGCTATTTCTGTATAATTAATAAAGTTATTCTTAATGGCTGTTACCAAGTTGGATTCTGACTAATGTGGGTTGGATTAGTCTTAAATTAAAACAATTTTTATGACAGATTGCTGAGGATGAACTGAGGGTCTAACAGCCTGAAGAAAGATGCTGCTCTGTAGTCTGGTCTGCATGGTGTTTAAAAAAAGCCAATGCCAGAAAAATATAGACTTTTCTGCATTTTCTTCTGAGTTGTGCATTATGGAGATATGATTCATTGATCTGGTGATATGACCATTCATGAGCCCTCATCATCTGTTAAGACTTCACTCTAATGTTTTCTGTCTGGAGGTAATTCAGATACTCACTACTGCATTTTATATGATAAATGAGATCAATTTTCTCTCCAGATGTAGTAACCACTGGTACGTATTTATCTACAAAACCCTTGTTGGAGAATCGCCATCGCATATCTCATCTGGCTGCTCTGGACTTCTGGCCCATACTTAATCTGCCAAAATGACTGGTTCATGCTTATGAAACAATATATCTGAGCTAATGTAGGAAAGTTTGCTTTTATCATTAGTACAGTGGTCTCACTCAATCGATGATTTGCAATGTCATCTAAAATTCAGAACCTCTTCTCATTAATACCCAAATGTACCTGGAATCGCTTTAATTGTAACCTGTGTCATTTGTCATTCCATTCTTTTTTTCTGTTGTTCTTATTTATTTGAATTAACAATGTAACTGTAATCAGCAATATAATCGGTACAGTAACATGCTCTTTAACCAAGTTACTTTATAAAGCTCTAACTCAGACATGTGGTACAAGACTGTCTTCATTATTGCCACTGCCCTCACGCTGCATTGGTATAATACAACTTTACCTTTTTCGGTCAAATCTCATTTTTTTCGGTCAAGACTGAAAACTTATGGCCACAGGTGAAGTTGGAACCAAGTTTGACTGGTAAATCCAAAGCTTTGCCTTCCGGCTCAGCTCCCTCTTCACCCATTACTGCTGACGCCACACCAGTCTGCCTGCCGATCTCACGCTCTCATGTTAACCTCACTCATGAACAGAACCCAGAGATACTTGAACTCCTTCACTTGGGGGAGCAACTCACTCTCAACACAGAAGGGAGCAATCCGATGTTTCCGGCAGGGAACCTTGGCCTCAGATTTGGAGGTGCTGACTCTCAGCCCAGTCGCTTTCGGTGTGTGCTGAAGCTTGCGGTCTGATGAAGCCAACAGAACCACATCATCTGCCAAGAGCAGGGAAGCTATTCTGAGGTCCCCAAACTGTGGTTCAGAGGACTAATCGGGATGCCTCTAGGGCACCTTCCTTTGAAGGTTTATTGGCCAACTGGGAGGAGTCCCTGGGGAAGACCCTGAACATGCTGGATAGATTATATATATCATCTGGCTTGGGAAAATCTTGGAATCCCTCAGGAGGAGCTGGAAAACATGGTTGGGGAGAAGGATGGCAGGACTACCACCAATGGATGGATGGGTGGATGGACTTTTCTTTCTTGTCTCCTGGTTTTTAAGTCCACATCACATTAGTCATCTAATTATCATGTGAATCTGACCCAAACTTTTGAGATGTTCCAAAAAGGACAAAAGAAGCAAATCAGGCGCATCAACTGGATTTGAAATAAACTAGACTATGCAAAGTGTTATGTTGTCAGAAGTTCTCAGTAATAGGCATCGTTACACATGGCTGTGACAGAGAAGAAGAGGCAGAGATTGCGGAAACAAAACTAGTATTTTTTTTTTATTTTTAAGTATTTTTGTCCACACTGCAGCTTAGCCTGAAACAGCGCTGTGTATGTGGACGTAGGAACGAGCTGAAGGTGTCTTGTGTCCGCGTTAAGTCACACCCAGAGAAGGGATGTGTCATTTTACACCCACTGCTTTACATAACTAGGTTGTTCTGCTTCAGAACTTATCCTTTGCATTATAAAGTTTCATACCGCTTTGAGATCCCTCATGGCACATAAGTAGGAGCACATGGGAAAAATCCACAGCTAGTATTACAGCGGATAATGTACAAACCAGTGATGTGGGGCGGCAGCCAGCAGCACATTTTTAACATTTCCTCAAAACCCTCAGCGGTTGTTATCTGATGGCAGGGAATATACATCAGTGTTTCACGCTGGCCCATGTGGAAGCATTAGGATCTGTGAAGGAAATCCACACTCAGGCAGACAGGCATGCAGTCAGTGGCAGCTGGAGGTGATTTTTTCACCTATGATAGATCTGGGCCATCTGTCAAAGGATTGCAGTGGCGTCGCACTGAAGCAGACGGAGCATGTTGTGTAACCATTTTCCTTACCTTAAAGATTCATCTTGGTCCCTACAGTGTCCCAACAGTGTGTTATTTTCGGCTTGTATAAATTGTCTGTTACATAAGAAGCAGGGCACACAATGAAATGGTAGCTGTCAACATATTTCGATAAATTTCCACAAAGTTTTCCACAGTTAGAAAGGTATAAGCACAAAAATACGAAATGATTAATTTCTTGACTTTTTCCTTTCACTTTTCTTTGCTAAAAGCTGCCAAAGAACGTCTTTTTTTTTTTTTTTTGTACTCACTCGTACACAAACAGGGCAATATGCAGGAAGACATACGAGGTGTTGTCACTGGTTGTCAGCACAGAGAGCAAGCCAGAAACGTTGTCTCATTTGACTTGTCCAGAGGCAATCTAGCATCAAACTCACCAGGTCTGTCTGGTGCCACGTCATAAATGTTATGAAAATATATTACATCTGACTCGCACTAGCATTTAGTCTGAGTCGTTTTGGGGTAAACATTCAGATGTGTTTTTATTCAAAAGAAGTGCAAGAGGAAAGTCTGTTTGGAAAACTGGAGAATATATGATGAAGTCTGGTGCGACGCTGGCCCGAAGTGAACTTAAAAGAGAACTGTTGTGCGGTTTAGCTTTTTTTTTTCCCTTTTCTTCAGTGATTTATTTAGATTCTTGTAGATGTAAGAGAAAGTTAAAAAGGTAAGAATCCATATCAACACCATGTCACATGTTTGCATAAATTCTGCCTAGCAGCTAGTTTGGCACATAAGAACTAATTCAGCACAGCTGCTCTGTTGTTGTTAGCCCTGCTGGCTCAGGCGTGTGTGGGCTGACCAATCTGAGCAGAGCAAGTGGGGCCATAAAGAGACAGGAACTAAAACAGAGCGTTACAGGCAGAGGGGGGATACAGAGACGGGGCACTGGACAGTTTGAGGAAACTGGTGTGTTTTTGAGCATTCAAGCATTACTGTTATTTTTCTTGTAGTAACCCAAAATAAAATGATGAACCTGTAGGCAGGCATATTGTCTCCTTTAATAAAATGGTCCCGTGCTTTACTTGATATTTCAAATGTTTTTGTTACTGTAAAAACAATCTAAATAAACAAAGTTATATCTCATCCTCTCCACAGTTGTTGTGCTCAGCAGTCCAGAAGGCTCTGTTTGAGGAGGAGGAGCGGGTCAGGACTCTCTCCCAGCAGGTGCGTTCCTTGGAGAAAGCCAACGATCACCTGAGGGAAAAGGTGAAGAACATGAAACGTCAGCTACGCCAGGCCCAACGTGAAACAACCAAGGAGCAGCAGACCCTCAATCTCAAACAGCTCTATGAGCCGAAGATGTCCCAAACAAACCCAGATCAGGACACCAACCAGGACCGGAAGAACACGCCACTTAAAAAGGTCCTCTCCAAGAGGCTAAAAAAATAGAGTTGTTTTCTTTTTTAGTTTTATGCAAAACCAGATTTTGCTCACTTTGAAGCACCAAAGATGGAGCAAAGTGAGAGGGAGTTAGAGAAGAGCTGTTCATTCAGAACCAGATGGACTTTCATTGTAAATTCATTACATTCTTCACATCTTCAACCTTTTTAATATGCTTAGAGGAATGTAACTTCACAACCAAATTTGGTTTTAGTTAGTGTTAAAATTGACCTGTGTCCTTGAGACCGCGACTACAAAGAGGCCGTTCATGCCTATTTACATCCTTAAACTTCTCAGCGAGAGAGTGTGTGTGTGTGTGTGTGTGTGTGTGTTGGGAGTCGAGGGCTCTCACTTGACTTATATTGTGGCCCCAGATGAACTAAAGTGAAGGATTAACTGCCTCTGAGATAAGGAAGAGATCTTTATTTAAATCTCCTCAACTCTTATTTCACCCCATTAGTACAATATGATCATTCTCTCCTGTCTTAACCCCAAAACTGTTTTGATTGAGTGTCAGCACAAAGCCTTTTTCCAAACATTGGGCCGAGCTCATAGCTGGTGGATGCACTGTTGATACGACATGTGGACAATGTTAAAGCATTTAAAATGTATTATCATGCTTCTTTTCTGTGCTGGACACATTATGCATTGTATGAATATTCGTTTTTTTGCTTACTTCTGAAATACTATCTTCAAAATGCTCCAAACCAACCCTTTGTCTTTTAAGAGTCCACATTTGGACAAGTTTGTCCTTTACCATTAAAAAGTATTAAAGTTACGGGCTGTGAGCTTCAAAAAATACACAATTCTCTGACAGGGAGCAGCTAAAGTGTTTTTAACTTTTAATCACATTATTTTTTTTCTACCTTTGCCTGCTTTTCATTCACATGTTTGAGCTATTTATACCCAAGAAACTATCCCAAAGTTGAGAAGAATGACTATGATTCTTTAAATTCAGTGAATTGTTTCCTGTGGATGCATTTTAATGCAAATTGTACTGGGTGACAGTGTAAGTTTTGTATTTGAAAACAGGGTGCTGAGCACTCATTAAAGGATAAGTTCACCCAAAAATGAGAGTTCATTCATTATCTACTTGCTCCGATGTGGATGGAAAGTCGGGTGAAGTTTCTAAGTCCACAAAACATTTCTAGAGCTTCACAACAAAACAGTGTTGCAGCATTGCCCTAAACAACTGAAATAGATGGGGACTTGTTTTAAAAGGTATAAAGAAAATAAATTAAAAAACACAGAAGATGGCTCCATTTAGCTCATCTGGTGTAATCCAAGTTCAGGAAATCCCGAGATCCCAAATAGATTTGAAACGACATTATTTACACCCTCGATGTTTTGACAAGCTTGAGCACCCACTTCAGACGGGTGTGCGCTAATGTTTTAAGCTTGGCGGCTACAGAGAAGATTTTTTTGCTTTAAAAAGGGTGTAAACAGTGTTTTTATAAAAATCAATTTGGGATTTCTCGGCTTCCCTAGACTTAGATAATGTCAGACGAGCTATATGGAGCCATTTCATGTTTTTTACATTCTTTTTTTTACGTTTTAAAACAAGTCCCCCGTCTGCTTCAGTTGTGTAGGAGAATGCTGCAGAGCTGTTTTGAATCCAAAACACCAAAGTTTCCATCGGCATGGGGGTGAGTAGGTAATAATTGAATTTTCACTCTTAGGTGAACTTACCCTTTAAGTTATCCAACGGGATTGGCTTTTTCTGTGTCAGAAATCAAAGTTTGCTTTTGTTTTACATTTTCTTTTTTTTGTGCTTTCTCTTAAACTATAAACATCTGATTTGCTTTGCCAATAGCATTATCATTTGTGTCACAGTAATTGTGTTTTTTTTAATTAAATAAATGAACTTTTACAACACTTCCTGTGTCATTGAAGTGTATTTGATCTTCATAACATGCACATGTACTGTAAATTACTTAATAGATGGAGTTAGGATGAAATTATTAATTTCAATATAGAAATTAGAAACAAACATCACCCAGATGTTAGAGTAACAGAACAGTTCTTAATATCCAGCCATCATAATGTCTAGAAATGCCGAATCTGTAATTGGGCTGTGTTAAAGACAGCGTTTTACACTGTTAGACTGTTTTTAATATTTGTACCTTCTGCCTCATTGACTTTATCAGACTCCTGTCTGTTGTAGACAGAAGAGTCTCATTTTAAATGTGTCTAGCCAAACACCAGAACAAAGGGACCACTGAGAGGGATATTCAAGTCAACGTCTCACACCTCAGTTGTAACATTTCCTGCTTTCTATGTATTCAAGTCAGGAATGATGAATGCGTCTTGGCACGCACAGTATGTTTAGTGTGATTCGCTGCTAATAAATCAAAGGTTTTCAAAGAACTAGTGCAAATCCAAAAGCATCATAAATCCTAAAAATAAAATCGGCCCCATTTTGACCCCTCTCCCCCCTCAAGCTTTTGTACAGCACGTTTTATGTCCGGTGTGCTTACTGGAAGAACAAGGCACCATTTCAGACGTGAAATCATCTTGGCAGATGAAATTTTCAACACCACTTCCAGGAGAGCTGAACCAAATTTCTTCCATATGGCATTGCCGCATAAAAAGCAAGGCCACGAGAGGCCGGGTTTGCATGGCAGGAGTAGAAACAAGAAATTGATGCATTTCAAACACGTTTTATGTCGAGAACTCTGCAGGATTGTTCTGCAGTGAGGCTGGATGTGGAGGGGACACTGACAGGCGTCCTCTCGTTTGACCTCTTGAGCAAAAGAGGGAAAGTGTTGCAGAGACCGGCTCGTCTTGTCTCCTGGTTAACTTTTTCACGGGACGACCTTGCCTGCAGCCAACTGTCAAAATCCCATGGACCTGGGCCAAAGATGATATACACACACTGCCTTCTCAACATAAACCACCATGCACAGCCAAGCTGCAAAACAGATGTCAGGCAATACGACTACACAGTGGTGGTCCCTTTCAGAAGACCTGGCTATCTGTGGACATGGTTTATTTATCTTGCCTCGTTTTATGTTTTCAAATGTTGTTACTTTCTCTGGCTGCTCAAGTTTCACCTTTAAAAAAAAAAAAAATTGATAATCCCAGAGCATCTTATTGACTAATACAGTTCTCTTTTTCCTTCCCCCCCTTTTCTGTCCGTATTTTCTCAAGCAGCTATACTTAGTCTGTCACTACGTCTGTCATTCATCACCTTGCATGAAGAAAATCCACCAGGGAGGTTTTCTGACTTTGAGCTTTTAACCTTTGGTTACTTTAGTCTGCGCTCGTAGGGACGGTTCACTTTTAAGAAAAGAAAACCAACGCTTTGTGTTATGAATTGGTCATCCCTGTTAAATCAAAACCAGAACAAGAGTCTACAATTATGTAGGAGGCTCTATGAGGCTGCACACTGGTGCTTTTAAGCTAAATGCTAAAGCTAGCATGCTAATTCCCATTAGCTTTATTCACTCCTATATTTTACTAGTATGTTTTATCTTTGTAAAGCTTGTTTATAATGTGATTTTTTGCACTGCAACCGGCCTGTTGTTTACTGATTACCATGTGCTGATTTTTTATCCAAGCTCCATACTCACATTGACATGCTTATGTTTACCAGGTGTAATGTTAACTATGTTTACCAACTTCTTCTTTGTTCTTCTTTTGATCTTAGATTAATGTATCAGTACTTGGGCTGCAGCTATAGAATATTTTTAGAATCGAGTATTCTACCGATTATTATTAAACAACAATACCAAATAATGCATAATGAAAATGACAGGCCTGTTAAATAGACCAAGCAATTGGCTTTTATTCCTGAAAAAAACATACAGGTATTTATTCCAGCTATTCCTAACACTGGGAGTGCGTTGTTTGTGTGCACGCGTGCATGAGGGAGAGTGAGAGAGACGAGATGAGTGTGTGTGTGCGTGTGTGCGTGTGTGTAAAGGAGTTATTTGGTGTAGGCTATTACTCTCTTGCAATTTAACACAAATTAGTTTCCACATCTTAACATGATATCTAGTCATACCGATATCAGGCTACAGCCTCTACAAATAACTAATGGTAGGCTACGTTAAATTAGCTAGCATCAATGTTTACGTTAGCTTGTGTCAGCTTGACGCTTGGCAAGCTGGTGTTAACAACTGGATGCTTTCTGTTCAGATGTTGAATCATTGCTGACATGCTGTCGTGGTACGCCAGTTCTGCTTTGCAGTAGATACAGTGCAATTTGTTATCTTATTTTTTAAGTGTGAAATGATCCCAAACTTTAGACATTCTCTGACTTTTACGGACCCGCCATTGCGCCAACTGAACGTAGTGGTGTGTGTCCGCAATAACAGTCTGTGTGGAAAAATTATCCCTGAGCTAAGCAGGCCACATAACGTGATATGAATTAAATGAAGCCTCAAGGCAGAGATTTTGCTTTGACCATTTTTTGTAATCAAATTATTCGAGTTACTCGAGTAATCATTTCAGCTCTAATCAGTACGCTGCTAACATTTGCTAATTAGCACTAAACACAATGTAAAACTGAGTCTGATGGGAATGTCATTAATTTTGCAGGTATTAAGTGTAAAAACCAGAAGAAAAATGACAATTTTGACTTGGTTGTGACCCTCAATGAAAAGCTAAGGGATCCCCAAAGTCATTAAGATGAGATGAGGACATGTCATGGTTAGAAGAAATAGGGACCTAAACACAACACATTAAGGCAGGCAGGAAGACATAACAAAAAGCTTATTAAACTGAAGCTGAATCCACAAAAGACAAGTAAGTACTAACCAGGATAACTCAGGCAGCAAATGCTGGAGAAACAAGGATAAAACCGTACCAATAGACAAGGAGAGAGGGAAAGACACACTCTGAAATACACAAGGGAGGCTAGACTTATAAGAGACAGGTGAAACGAACAGGGCTATCGAAGAAGGCAGGAGAAAACACAAAGAAAGGAAGTGGACTGTATGAGGATGAATCCACCAAAATAAAACAGGAAACAACCAACAAAAAAACCCAAACGGTTTGGCATTTTTGTTGCTGCAAGAGGAAAAGCCATTGGATTACCAAATTCAGGATGATTGATACTCTGGACTTCATGAATGTACAGATTTAAAGGTGATCCATCTGATACTTGAGATATTTCATTCAGGACTATGGTGATGGACTGACTGAACAAACCTAGAGCCATATTTCTTGTCTAAAAGAGGGAGAATGTGTAACATCTCCAGCATCTGTGATTCAGATCAAATCAGAAATGTGATATCATGTTGCACTCAAGTGCAAGCCAGCGATACCTTTTCCCCTTTTCACCTTCCTCACAACTCTGTCATTCTGTCGTCTGCTTTGCAAAGAGAACATTACCCAGCACCTCCATGAACATGGCTTCGATTTGAGTGGAAACGTTTCCTCGTCATCTCTTAACGAGCTGCACTTTGGCAGGGAGGAGGGGATTTTTCATATCTGTTTCAATAGGGATGACTGATGTGTGTGTTTGCCCTCAGAGACCCGTGCCTTGCCGTGTTTAAGCCTCAGACCTGTACTCTCAGCTCAAGTGAGGGAAATTCAGCACAAGTATCTTGGCGAGCCCAAAAAAAGTGAGCTCAGTATTTAATGTTCAGGCTACAATAATGACCATAGCACTAGATTAAATTCCAAGACCCAGTTATGGCACGCAAAAGGGCCAATGGTTCAGGCTATGGGAATCTGGATTTGACTTTTTTTCACTCTGGGAAATAATTGTTCTCGTCCACAGTTACTGCTTATAGAGACCATGACTCACAATCCTTGTTCCACCTGGGAAATCACTCTTGGAGTACGCACAAGTGTGTATGCCCTCGGTTCTTCTGTCATCTCTTCATTGTTTAACCTTCTTTTTTCTTCCCTCCAATCTTTTTTCACATTGGGCTAAAAGTAAACCACTGATTTTACTTTCCTGAACAACCTCTTTCACTCCTCACCCTCCTCTTACCTCCCCCTCTCTTTCTCCCTCCATCCTTCACTTGTAATTACTCCTCTTTGCGTCTGGGTTGCTGACGAGGTCCACGGGAGACGCAGGAGGAATTTGACTTCATGTGTTTGTTGTTAGCGCTGCCATGCTGTTTTTATATCTAATCGTTAGACTCAAGGATGTTGGGTTTATGTTGGTGTATTTTCCAGCCTGCATGTTTACGGCATTTCTGAGCGATTGTTCTGGAGTCGAGGCTTTTCTGCGTTTCATTCTGGACGGCATGTGAAGGTTTTGCATAGTTTTGAGAGAAGAGTATCCTGCTGTGGGTTGACTGTTGCTGGTAAATACACCAGTTTTGTGGGTAGCTGGTGGTTGAGGTTGCTATTCTGAGAAACACTGAGGTGTGGTGTGCATCTCAGATGCGAGTGGTTGCGAGTTGGTCTGTGCTTCAGATCTGAACATCAAAACTGAATGGGGATGAGGTTTCGGAGGGGGAGGCGATTGAGAGACAAGTCTAAACAGACTCCACTCAGTAATGTTTGACCGCTTATAGAGAGTAAAAGGGTTGCAAAAATATCTGTCAGTGTAAATCTGTGTTCTATTCAGTGGCCAGTATAAATTTAGCTACATAAACGAGTGCTAGCTATGCAAGCCTACTGATTAGACCAATCGGTGTGTGCAGCCTCACTCACAAATACTGAAAATGTGATTAACATTGATTTTTTGGGGACAGCCTCATAAAAAAGTAAATGTTAGGAAAACAACATGTCACATTTTGGCTGTTCTGCAAACAGAGACAGAGGCAGAGAAATGTAATCTCTTTTCCCTTAAAACAGATTACAATAATGTATTATAAAGGGAATTGGGGACTTAAGGGTTGGACAGGTAATCGAAATGTAATTGAAATTGCAATAGAAGCTGTCCTTTTTTTGATAAATATATGCACATAGTTATAATGAAGTACTGTAGTGCTGCAGAGATGCCCTGGCCTACAAATCTTGGTCTTCAGATGTTCGAAAACATGTTTGTTTGGTACAGACCCCAACAAATGTGACATCATTAAAATTTGAATACATTTTTCAGTGAAAATGAAAATTGTCTGTACAAATGATCATTCCCACTAATCGTTAATCATATTATAATATCTACTGTGCAGCCCTGGAGTTAGTCAATGAATTAATAATTAATGAACATTCAGGGTTTAAGGGGTATTTGAGGAATAAAACACACATGAAACGCACATGAAATTACCCAAAATGCATGGAATCACAGTGTGGATTGCGTGAAAGGCAGCGTACACGCTGGACAGGTTGCCAGTCTATCACAGGGTTCACATGGTCAACCATTCACACCGTGAGTCACCAGTTAACCCAACCTTCATGTCTTTGAGCAGTCGGAGGAAACCACGAAGTGCAGTATAATGCACATTAATGTACTGCATGCACACGGCTTTACACTACTGTGAGATTTGCCTGAAACTAATATTGTTAGAGGTGCATTATGTTCTTTTGATGTGTAAAATAATTACAGAAAAGACTTAATGAAAAAAAGAATACCCATAACTAAGTAATTAACATTTATTGGTTGAAACAATATGAATATGAGTGGTATTCTCTTTTGGTATTCTCTTATGAAACATCTGATGTGTCACTGGGCGTGTTAGAGCAAATTTCATTTGCAGCTATCTTGATCAACAGTGCTCCTTGCACTTTGGTGCAGACCTATCCTTTTAATAAGCCTGAGCATGTTATTTGGGCAGAAATTACTGCCTGAGCAAAGTTTCCAATAGCCCAGTTCTGTACTCTGCAAATGCAGTGTGTGTGTGAGTATGTGCATGTAGAGGACTGGTGGACGGGGCTTCAGTAAATCAAATTTTTCCTTAGTGTTTGCCCAAAAAGGTTTTGCTGAGGATTTGTTTGGTGGTAAAACTGAAGAAAAAAAAAAAATCTACAAGCTTTGAATGGAGGGTCTAGGGGCCAAGACATTAAGAGGAAGCAATTTAAAACTTTTATAGAAGAGTAAAAATCAGCAGAAATGTGACCAGAAATAAAAAAAATACTGCCGCAGTAACTGCTGTGAGGGACTGAATGAAACTGGATTATTAGGAAGTCATTCACATTTCATACATTTCTCTGCTGGCATCCTCACTGACTGTGACCCAACAATGTGACCTCAGACGACCCAGAATTCCACTCTGTATCCTGTCTGATGTCTGCTTTGATCCATTGTCCCCACAGAATCCTACAGATCCCATTCTGAATGTGCAAAGGTGTGGAAACAACACTCTTTCATGATTTTCCTCTCAATCTATCCTGCTCTTTTCATTTTTTTTCTTCTGATGATGTGTTTCCTTTTCATCTGCCGTGGTCGGGGACTGTGTCGCCTGACAGACAGAGTCGGGGGAAAACTCCCAACCCCGGCCAGTATCAGATGTATTACTAATGTGAGCACCATGGATGTCAAGTCTCTGGCGATGTTTGACCCTAATTGTAGGCTGAATTTTCCCAAAAGTGGAAAATTAGTGGCTCTCCTCATGTTGCCAGATACTCTCCATCCTGTTTATTATTACCAACTGTGGTTTGCACAGTCATGCAGGACTTTGAGGGTCTGCAGCTTTTCATAAACTGCGGTGCTTTGGCTTCAGGAGCTTAAGTACTCTGCGGTGATTCTCCAAGATTCAGTCCATGTTTTTCAGAAGGAGATTTCCGAACATCTTTTTGGATTTGAGAGAAACTCGGTCAGATTTAGGCTTGGAGAACTGCTTCATCTCTCCCACTCAGATCTGCTGAAATTAGTCATTCACAGTGAGTGATTGGTTCATAAATGTCACGTCACTCATCTCCAGGGCATGAAGAGGAGGGTGATCTCATCGTGTAGTTCGGTCGCTCGCCCTCTGCCGTGGTCCAGCACCTCAGGGACTTTGACTTGCTCAAACTCAAACAACCTGGTTTTACTCCTAAAACAATGTGAGGCCACAGGACCGAGGAGAAATGGAGCTGGAAAATCCTTTTTACATTAATGATTTGTGTCTGTTTTTCCGTGTTTCGGTCCAAAGAAAACACTTGGCCAAGATGTTCTGAGCCGATGACGCTGCATCCAAAACAAATGCACTACTGAGATAGAAGAAAAAGGTCTGAGTGATTATGTATAGAGCAAAGAAAAGAGTGTGTGTATTTATTTGGTATTTTGCTCATAAAGCCTTTTGAAATCTGTCCACACAACTTAAGCTTCCAGGCTGCATGCTGCAGTGTGTGTGCGTGTGTGTGAGAGATCCTTTAGTCTTTAGTTATAATCCAATCACAAGAACGTCTTATTCTTTGCTTGTAGCCAACATAATATAGGACTTTGTGCAGCGGACTGCTTGATGAGCTTAACTTTTGGATGTTTCTTATGAAAATAAACAGCACATCTGACTAGACATGGCGTGTCATTGAATTTGTTGTTACCTCCACCAAGGAGCTTATGTTTCCATTTGTCTGTTTCTACTAAGATTTTGGTGAAATTTGCTGTTAAGTTCAGCCAGGAAAAGCTGAGTGGGTTTTAGTGCAGATCATTTATAAATAGGAGGTCAAGTAAACCATTAAGGCATTTACACTATAAAGCATTTTTTGCATGAATTTACTATAAATGTAGTGGCTAAGTTCCTTATTTCTTCACCATATTGCCCTAATGCACAATTTAACGTAAACAATGCAAAATGCTTTAATGCACTGTGCAATTTGCAGCCATATGTGTAACTATGCATGTATGGCTGTAGCATTACCCGCACAGAAAAAGAAAAAAAATGTGTTGCAGGCGAACATAATGCAGGTGGCAGTTACATTTCCCTCAAAATTTTAACTAGCAAAACAAATTTGTACTTTATAAAGCCTATTTTTAGGAGACAGAGTTGACATATCACAGATGCAGCAAATTGTTAATTATAGTTGGTGCTGCAGAAGGCAGGACGTTTGAGGTGCAGGGTTGAAAAAAAATAAAAAAGTGCACAGTTGTATATGGTGGGGCACACGCTTAAAGGTCTTGAGGAGGGTTACTGCATATGTGAAAAAAATCAGTGTAAAGCCTTTTGTGGCTCCAGAGAAAGCTGGATGTAATCAGATAATTGCGTCCAGTGATGTCACTCGGTGGCATAGTTGCATTATGGGTAACCAGGTTTTTAGAAGTAAGAAGATCGTGTGGAATAAAAATGTTGATCTCTGATTCTGCTGTACTAATTTTGGTAATTTGTATTTAAACTGTCCATAATATGTCCAACAGGAACGCAATAGCATACCACTGGACTGCTTTTCCAAAACCTGATGCCTACATTACCCACAATGCAACTTGAGTGACATCACTAGATGCAGTTAAGCTACAAGCGGCTTCCCCTGGAGCCGAAAAAAGCTTTTTTTTTCACACATAATGTAGTGCTCCCCAAGACATGTAAATACACTTTAATGTGTAAAATTGGCGGACTTAGCTTTTAAATAATAATAATATTTGACTGGAAGAGAGTAGAAAAAGAGTGAAAAGCTCAAACAACTTATGAACACTCTCCGCCTGTTGAAGCACATATGTTGAAGGACAACATTGACTTAACTGGCACATAAAACTCCTGAGAGCACTGACAGACAGACGCACAATAGATTCCTGCTGACAGACAGGAGGGCAGTGTGTGCGCTCGCTCTTTGACTCTGCACATGACACATTTCATTTCAGACCTTAACTCAACACTTTGACATAAGGTGAAACAGGGTAACCTTGAGTAATGAAGGGTTATACAGAGAGGGATTTGATAATATGTTTTTTTTTCATTATAGACCCACGGAAGTCATTTTCAGTGACCTGCAATATTGAACCAAGTATCTCTATAATTATTGGAGTATTAATGGTAGGTTACAGCAGGTGACCTTGGAGGTGACAAAGCTGTGAAAGTCACAAACACACTGAGATCAACAGCGTATTCGGCTTTTTAGCCGTACTAACAGTATGCTAAAAAGCTCCAGGGATGACAATGTTAGTCTGCCGACTTTTCCACGAGGTTGACAGTGATTTTATCTCGAATGTCTCAACATTATTGGAATTCTATTTGGTACAGTTTCCCACAGTGAATGCCTGCAAAACTAATGACATTCTCACCAGCCTCACCTGGTGTCAAGTGCTAATGAGCAAATGTTAGCATGCTAACAAGCCAGATATACCTTCCTCTATTTTATTTATAATACAAGCAGGCTGCACTGCTGAGGGTTTCAATTGCGTGTATATTTGCTAAAGAGACACGTTGTTATGGTCAGCCACAGATTTTGTTAACTTTGGCGCTGTGCAACTGGAACGCTTTGAGGAAATTCCGACCCTGACTCTGACCGAAACACAGCATACAATGGTAGACAAGGATAATCTGTACTTTACAATGGTAAATGCCAATGTCAATTCAATGTTATTGTCTCTTTGAGTACATTAGCATGCAGAAGTTAGCATTCAGCTCAAAGTTGGATTAAGGAACCTAGGCTACAGCCTCAGAGCTAGCATGGCAGATATAAATTAATTATTATATTAGTGGTTTCCTGGAAAATTTCAACAGTCATTATATCTCTGCCAGTGACAGAGATGTTCCTCCAACCAGAAGATTTAAGCTACGCCCATAACCCTGACTGCATCCATGCGCAGCCATATGGCTCGCTGATACATTTTGGCAGACCTCCAAATCAGCATTTTGTTTTCAATGCTCCTTTAAGGTTTCAAATTGCTGACACCGCTCTAATAAATCAACATACAAACAATGAAGTTGAGTCAGTCATACCAGTGTGGTTCACTCCTGGCTCCTCACTGTATCAAGTCTCGATTTCACATTCCATGCAAGCATGGGCAACAGCACCCCAAAGTCATGCAGGGAGGAGGATGTGGAGTAAGCACAATCTTCATCGATGTTTTATACTCTCATCTTGTAGGAGAAATTAAACTCAGGCATTAAGTCAGGCTACGTGTGTTTTAATTTAAAAAATGCAGGCCCACTGTCTTCTGGTGCATCTTTGATTTCGCTGAACTCTACAAAATGGTGCCAAGTTTCTCATTGTTTTCACCACTCTTCCACATCTACACACCGCCTGCATCTTTCAGCACTCTTTACCTTGTGATCCATGCAATTTCTCTCCCATTATTTTGTATCAGTCCCTTGTGTCTGGTTTGACCGCGTAATTTTTACTCTGTCTACTGTCTCCTGAATGAGGTTCACCACCAGACTCCCGCTCTCGCCCGGCTCGCTGGTGTCCTCCGACGCAATGATGCAGTGGCCAGACCACAAGCCTCAATTACCCAGCATTCCTTGGAGAGGACGAGAGAGGATTCATGTAGCACACTATGAAATTAACATTCATGACAAACCTCTCCAACCACATCACTATTTCTTGAGAGCAGAATTTCATCATTGAGGAAAGTATCACTCCTATTGTGACTTTTCCTGCAGGTTTTCTGACGAAGGGTGAGAATAAAACCTCGCCATGATTGGCCTACTACTCTGCCGAAACCGACAAATTGCAGTAATTACACATGAAAACCAAGCAAAACAGTCAAATACAAACTACACGCTACTTTGTCAGATTAATTTAAAGTTAGTTAATTAGAGAAAGCCGATAGGACACGTTTTGTTTGGCTAACAATATATTGTCTTCAAGTCGTTGTAGCACTTTTTCAGAATGTACATCATAAAATATGTCGTTTTTCTGTTACAAACACACTCAGACAGATTGATAATGCATAGACAGGGATTTTAATGTACTGTGTGTTTCACTGACAAATCTGATTCAAGCACAAGTCACTGGCTTTCACACTGAGCAGTTCTTACTTTTCAACAACCCATGATGCATTGCATCTGTGTATACAGTAGGTTACTGTAGCCCAAAACAGCATTTCTTAAAAAGGCAACATATTTATGGTACGCATACACATTTGTACAACAAATCTTATCAAACATTGGTCGTTCTCAACAAGCAGTCAGTGAGCAATCAAAGGAGAGATGCTCTCTTTTCTTTGAGCTGGTGCACTGTGAAATCTATCAATGAAATGTATGTGCTGTAAAAATGTTAATTTTTAATGCAAAAGCTGTTGTAATTGATCTAAACAGCCTTTAGTTAGGTAATCATGAGGGCAAGTTCTGTATCGCTTGTTTTTCCTAGCAGTGCTTCTAATATCACCCCTGCTATTTGCCTACCAAGGTGGTTGAGTGGTGAGGTAATGGGATACTTCGTTATGCACTTCAGCGCTTGTTTCATTGCACTGGAATGTAAAATCCTTATTTTTCCGTTTCCACACAACAAGAGCAAACTGTTTTGTTCTTCATGACAAACTATCCTCCAACTATATATCTCGTTTTTCTTGTAGGGGTTTGTGGGAAACATTTTCATTTGAGTTCTTTTGGGACTGGGTGTGCTGAACCAAAAGAAGCAGCTGGGGTGTGTGGAAAAAAGTTTGTATATTAATACCAGAAAATTCATCATCGGCAGGCAAATTACAGGAGCTAAATGAGACTGCAGGGGTGTAATGACAGCCTCTGTGGCAATACATCAAATTAGAGGACTTCTTTTCTTTTTTTCAGGAGATTTGTCAGTCTGCCAACAGCAACAAGCATCTCTCCCGTGCTTGTTAGGATCTTCCTCTGTTACATTAATTTGCGATGTACAAACAATTCACACTGAAAATCCAAGAAAAAATAATCACTTTTTTTTTTTTTTACTTTACAGTTTGGAGTCACCAGTTACATTACTGTCCAAATGCACAACGCCTACCCAATAGAAATGCAGAATAAAGCTCAAAAATACTTTTTGAAGCAGCAAGTCTAACTCACTTTCGCCTGCGACGTTATTACAGCTTTTTGTTGCTCTTTACTCGTCTAATAGACAAACCTTTCAAGAGAATTTTTGTTCTTTTTAAAGAGCAAAACGTCTGACAAAATCTCTCCTTTTACCGGCACTCATCTCATGGCAACTGTCATATCATCACAAATAGTTTACACACTATTCATTGTTGATCGTAGGATTCACAAATTTTAAGCCACATCATGCAAACATATCCAAATGACATCAATAACAAATGTCTATACTGTTGTTTCAGAGAGAGAATGAAGCATGTGCAAAGAAACCGGATGGATGGATGAAGCCTGTGGAAGATCTCAGCGTCACATTCACTGCGAGCCATCCAGGACAGTCACATCGTTGGGAACAGGCCGATGATTCAGACGCACAAGCATTAAGCTCTTCTACGTCTGACACCCTGAACAAGACTCCTCTGAACAGGTTTCTTCTAGAAATCCAATAAAGTACCAACTCGGCTACTTGTTTGTCAATGCATGTCCAACATTTGTCCAAGAGTGGGACAAATGACAAACAAACGCAAAGCACAAACTCTTCATGCACACAGGAACATGAAAAGCACAGATGGATGCACAGTAAAGATGAAGAGAGTCAATCTGATGCATATTCACATTCTTTAATCCAGGTTCTTTCTGATCAGGTTGCATGTGGAGGAAATGAGCCTGTAGAAGAAAGTAAGAAGCAAAAAGGATTGTAATGACAGTACGATTACAGTACATGGTGACGGATGCATATCAAAATTTGGTTGCAGTTTTCTTTGTTTTTTTTGCTTTCAAAGAACCTACTTAATCCTGCTGAGTCAGCCTAGTCTTGGGACGGCTAAGCACACTGATCAATCAGTTTTCATGTTTGGAAATACACATTTTTTGAGCAAAAAGTACTGTAGGATTTGTATTAAAATACATGAACACAGTTCTTTAATATGTGTCACAGAGGGTGCTAAAAATTACATCTGGAAAAACAAAACATTTATTTGAAGGATTTCTTTTAAATAAATGAGGCTCCTGGTGAAGCCTATCATAGGTTTATTCATTTCATATCATTATATTTGTTTTTTCCATTTAGAGAAGATTCAGGGAATAACAAATGACATTATCATAATCAACACCGTGTGCCTCACTTCTTAGATTACAGTACATAACTTTAATAGAAAGCATTAACCTGCATTTTAAAGCTAAAAATGTTATATGTACAAAATATGAAGTTAGAAGAAAAAGTCTGTGCTGCACGAGGAGACGAAACCTTTCAGAAGCTACCCGAGAATAAACCCATCATACTGTAAATCCTGAAGGCACCTTAGACAAGATATATCCCTGTGCTATAGAGTGGCTATAGAGCTTTGGGGTTAAAAAGAGAGAAGGGAGAAGCCTTTTTACCTCTAAACTACGGCATGGAAACACTATATCGCCACAAGAAAGGCTACAAAGGTGGAGTTTTTTCATTGCATAAACTATTCTGTTACTGATTGTCTACAAGCTTTAAAGACAGAATGCAGATCTGTAAAATTACAAGATTTGACTCAATTTCATTTTAAATACGGCAACATATCGAAGTGCTCTATGCTTTTCCCCCTGTACAAACTTTGCACACAGCACTCCACCATTTGCATCATACTGCCTCTCTGCAACAGGGTATATTTATATAACAAAACATGCATGGGGGACACTCTCTCCTGATCATGCAGATATTGTTTTTGAATTTAAGCTCCAAAGTCTAACAGTAGGAGGTTAAAAAGACAACACAAAAAATATACAAAACAAACAGAGAGACAGGTTGAATCATGAGTAAAAACAGTGTCCAACAAGCTCTGTCCTGCTTTGGCAAAAACAATCCCCCTGACATGCTGGTGGAGGAGCTTAGCTTCCCCTCCTTCCTTTGTCTCCTCGCCCCATTTCAACTCATCCCAAACTACCAGCCCAGTCTGTAAAAGTGATCCTCTCTGGTGCATCATCATTATCATCAAGTCTCCCTCCTCCTCCTCTTTTCATCCCATTTTATGTCTTCCTTCTCAGGCGGACCGGGCTTGCTCCCCCTGCAGGCGAGAGGTTGGAATGACGCTGTATTCCTAACCAGATAAGGGGGGAGATGGTGCCTCTGGTTCCACCGAGGGGGTCAAAATTGGAAAGTCGCTGGGATTGGTTAGACAGGTTAAGTGGAGCAGGTGCGGGGATCACACCCTGCTGGTCGGGTGGCAGCGGTAGGTGCAGCTGGACAGAGGGTCAGCTCCGCTTTCGACGTTCTGGGAGCACCCTCCCTCACAACATCCCTCTGGGAGACAAAACGGACATACTATCAGTACTTTAGAACAGCTGCAATCCACACATATTATTTACTTCAGTAACTGTGTGTGTGTGTGTGTGTGTACCTCCATCTTCCAGGTGAGTTTGGCACGGACTGGGCAGGGTGGGGTTGGGTCCCTCGCTACTGGTGCCCAGCTGGAGACGCCTCATGTGACGAACCACTGCTGTGGCATTGAACGCTTGCTGCAGAAAGAAAGAAACAAATCCAATACAGCCCAGAAACTTGCAGCATCTCAATCATCTGAAACGGAAAGCTGACAGGGACTCGGAGAGCAGCCCAGTGCAGTCGTTCCAGACATTTTTTGCTTAATATGTAGCCACCCCTGCATCTCTGTGAGTTGAGAGCAGTTCATTATAAGACTGGTTTTGTTTTAGTTGTTTAAGGCCCCAAAAGAATTAAATTGTACAGTATTTGGCAAAAGAAAAAGAGCAAAGATAAAAGAAAAGCTTTAGTGTTTAGTGTCAATTTCGTCATCATTTTGTGACCTCATGGATTTATCTGATAATCTTCAAGGGGGTCACCCAGGTTGACAATCACTGGCAGATTTGTGGCCGTCCCCAAGTCTTTAATGCGTCTTACAATTCAACATCCATTTCCAAAAGTTAAAATTATAAACGTCTGTACTGGAATGAGTCCTGAGTTTCAAACCAATCCAGACTTTTAATGAAGCTACTCTTTATTCTCCCCATGTGCACCAAAGGGGAAATATGCATAAATCATGCATATAAGAAAATCAAAGGGCATCCAAGATAAACTGGAAATCTGACTTACCTTCCACTTGCTCTTAGCAAAATTCTTTTTGATCTGAGCACTGACAGACTCATGGATGTTCCTATCCAGAGCAGTATCCCCGGCAATCCTGGCACATAGACGGGCAAGGAGACATTAGTGTGTGTCACATGTGTAGTCACAGTATTAATAAGAATTTCATAAGCATGCTTTTTGCTGGATAAGTAGTGAACTTTGAGCATCAAGGTTTTAATCAGACAACAAAAATGTTGTGTGCAGTGTGAGTGCATCATGAAAGAGGAGAATGGGACCAGTACCAGGGGTGCTGCAGAGCCTGATCACAGGTGTAACGTATGTGGGGGTCTTTCGCCATCAGGTGGACTATGAAGTCTTTAGCTAATGAAAAAGAAAGGTGAGAAAAGTAATATTGATACACTCGATTTATTGATGAATCTGTAACAGTTTAAAATTGGATACACTTTAATGTAACTATGCGTCAGTATCTAACTGCTGTAAACAAGAGAAAACAAATCTCAAGGTAATTCCCGCATGACACAGAATTGGCTGCTGCATCAGTTGTATCATTTGCTCTAAAAGTTGGAGAGATCGAGAGCAAAAAATTAGAGTAGAGTAGAGACCCATCCAAGAGCCAGGACTGGGAAGAACATCAACATGGGATCATTGCTTTGGCTTGTGGGCTCAACAGCTGCAATGTGGAAGGTAGGGATTGGAAAAATTATTTACTGGCTTAGAAAATCCAGACACCACTTTCTCTGTATAAGAAAGAGCTTTACTGGCTCTGGAAACAAACTCTTGGATAAAAGTTGGACTCTGTTGTACTCAGGACTTGCTAAGGTGTCAGGTGTGTGAGTGGATGTTAACAAGCCCCGGCTGAATACTTCAGGTTGGGGAGTTTTTCCTGTTAGATCAGATAGTCTGTGTGTAGCAAAGAGGAACTGGTTCCAATTCGTCTGATCCATTGGAATTGTTTCAATGCAGTTTCAAAGCTTTAACCATTGTTTTTCCTCCAGATTTGCTTCGACTCTCTGTAATATATCTACATCACTGTCATGCTGAGAGGACTGAAGAAAAAGCGCTTGTTGTACCTGAATCAGAGATATCGTCCCAGTAAGGAGAATCAAACTCATATTCTGCCTTCAGGATCTGTTCAAACAGTTTGGCGTCATTCTCGTCATAGAACGGAGGGTAGCCACACAACCTGAGAAACACAGGAGAGCACATACGTCATTATTGATCTGAGATGAGCTTTTCAACTAGGAGTATGCTAGAAGTTTAAAATAACAATGAATTTATTAAAATGCAAGACAAGAAGATGACTGCCAAGGTACTGTGCAAAATCTGTGCGAAAATATATCCCTCCTGTGTTTGGTTATTTCCATGTCTTAGAAGGTATACTTACAGAATGTAGGCTATTACGCCAATAGACCAGCAGTCCACGGCTTTACTGTAGGGTTTCTGAGCCAACACTTCAGGGGCTGAAAGAACAAAACAAGGTAATACAAGTGTGTAAGGAAAGATAGATATTGAAGTCAGACACATATTCGGCACTATTAGTATGGTGACTGTAAAAATTAAAGTTGCTCATTTTATAGGAAAGCACTTCAGGCAAACTAACTTTGTCTAAAATGGGCTCAAATGACTAATAACTTTGAATGTCGATATGAGCCAAAGATTTAAGAATTATCAGAAGCTGATTTATCTAATTTAAGACAGTATCTGGCGTCTTTACCAACATATCCTGGTGTTCCACACGCCGTTGACATCACGCTACCGGAGCCCTCAATTTTAGACAGCCCAAAGTCACTGATCATGATCTTGGAGTCTTCATCCATGCTGTAGTAGAGCAGATTCTCCGGCTGCGGTGGGGAGAGACAGAGCGAATAACAGAGAATACCATCATACATCTCATGCACCTCCATCACCACATGAATGAATGAACACCAAACCCACTACAATGGGAATTTACAGATAGTTTTACATTTATTTCACTTGGTTTGCATTTGTGAGTCAGTAAATGGATGACACAGTGTCACACTCTGACCCTGAACTGACCTTGAGGTCACGGTGCACAATACCCATGTCGTGGAGGTATTTGACGGCATCCAGAATCTGCTGAATGAGCTTACTGGCGTCCTTCTCTGTGTAGAAGCCCTTCTCTATGATACGATCGAAGAGTTCCCCGCCGGAGACCCTGCAAAAAAAATGATAATTTATGAAAGATGAAAATTTTTCCAAGCAAAAAAGTCATACATTTGCCAGTTTTAGCTCCCTTAATGTAAGGATTTGCTGCTTTTCTTTGTCAATAATGATAGTAAATGAAGAGTATTTGGGTTTATCAGTTGGACAAAAGAAACAATTTCAAGATGTCACTTTGAGCTCTAGGAAATTGTGATGAGCACTTTTCACTTTTTATTTGAATATGATTTTATTTCTTTTACATTTTACAGACCAAATGATAAACCCTGAAAATATTCTGCAGATTGAAAATGAAATGAAATGAAATGAAAATGACTGTTAGTTGCAATCCGACATTAAAGTGATGTGAAGCTTGGGCTGAAAATTGTAGAAATAATAAAGTCTGCTGATTGCTGAGACAATTTTACATGTTGATGGTTGCAACAGAGAACTAGTATGAAAGGGAATAGTGTCAACAAATTGTTTAGAAAGTATTTGTTAACAACAGACAAACTGCCAGAGATTTAGAAAGAAAAGGCAGAAGAGAAAGATAAAATGGGGACTTTCTACTCCCCCATTAATCTGAACAAGAAGAAAACTTGTTTATTTGTTCTGTTTGTTGTAAATAACTGCAATAACTGTAATAGTCTAAATGATATATCTCTTACAAACACATACATGAAGATAGAAACACAAAAGCATGTCATTGTGGGAGTCTTACTGTCTAATGTGACTGTTATTAGACTTAGAAACCACTAGATGGAGACTTTGTCTGCAGAAAATATGCTGCAGGTTGCTGGCTCTTACAATATTACTGTAATGTGTGCATTAACACACACACACACTCATAACTTTGGAGGGGAAGCTGGAAAGATTTAGAAGAAAAACAACGGTTCAGGGGTTTGTAAAGGAGAGCTGACCTCTGTGATAACTCAGCTGGACAACCCTGTCACCTTGCCGGCCAATACTTTCAGTTCCCTCATGATATACTACCACTTTTACAACTCCTTGTAACTTTTCCTTGACGTTGTTGGGTCAAATTAAAGATAAAGATTGAATAAGTAGATCAATTACTGTGGTGAAGCACTGGATGTTACATCTAAGAGTCATGAATCAGAGGGAATATAAGACATATAGCAAGGACCACCACAATCAATTTATGAGGGGACACAAATATATTGCAGAGGAATGACACAAATTAGTCCGTCCCTTGATCTCAATGCACCCCTCCCTCTCTGCTGCTGTCTTTTATCTCTCTGATTTGCCACTGACTGTGATAAATACATAAATAATTGATATTTTCTGGAGCCAGTTAATAGCGCGCCTGATCTTGATTTTCTTTCGTTCTCTCTCTCACTCTGACATTTCCGTGGTCGAGGTGGGTGGGAGGCTGACAGGCTGCAGGTGTGAGGGCAAACTCCCCACTGGTGTTCATGAGTGGGAAGAGGACCGTGTTTGCCTGCCTGCGTGCGTGCGTGCAATTATGCACATGCGAGTGTGTAACGGAGTGCAATTAATGGCATGTGACATCCAGTGTGTGGGAGATAGCACAAGTAGGGAGCTTGAAACCTACATCGCATGTAAAAAACGAGTCACACAAACCCACACACGTGAATACTCACAGTTGCATGACAAGGTAGAGGTGTGATTTACTTTCAAAGATCTCTTCCAGAGACACAATGTTGGCATGTTTAATCCTGTGAGGAAGAAGAGAACAAGAATAAAGCAAGAGATTAATAATAATAATTCTACAAGACATGTTTATTTAGCAAGTAGTATTTCACATGACTTTTGTCTGCAGAAAGGGAAAGAAATCCCTGGTTGTCAGAAGAATTCTGACACAGGTAACATGATTACACTATGTGGTGGCACATCGCTGCCTTAACTGGCTGAACTCTGCTGCCCCTTGAGACCCGTGGGTGTAGTGACAGGGGTGAGAAGCTGACTCACTAAATCTAAATTCATAGTGCACTTCTCTGCCTGACCAGTGTTTACAGCTACCATACCTTAAATACACCCAATGGCCACTTTATCAAGTACACCTGTACAATGTATATATTGTAATACAAAATGTCACATACCGGTACACATAAAATTTCCGCCTCTTTACTATTAAGTGTTATTTACTTACTTAGCAGGACTGTGGTGCATTATGAGCGTCTTATTTGCATTTCAGTTGAAGCACTTCCTGAATTGTGCTTTTAACAAGAGGAACCTATGTATTGTAAACTATGGCGACTTAAGTGTCTGTTTGCACCCAACTTTATGTGGGAACGTGATGTTGCTTTAAACCCACCTTATACTTGAAACAATTTGAATATTTAATGGCTGTTTCACCTCCCGCCATGATAAATGTTGGTTGGGTTTTTAACTTTACTACAGTTTTTGTTTGGTCGTGGGTCGTACGCTGTGGGATATCAAACCAGACCAACATGGCGGCTCGTTTGGAGACTTTCTCTCATATTACAAATATAGCTCAGTGAAATGAGCTGTGAACTTATGATTGGATTATTCAAGAAACATGTTAAACCATAGGGTGTAGATACTCTCAACTTAAAGAGGCTGTGTGCAGTTTACACTCAGTGTCTCCCACCAAAACACAGTGTGTATCCTTGAGATCACATGTTGACTGCGTTTCCTCATGAAGTATTTACAAAGCTGATTTTTAGATTATTTCAAATCGTGCATTGTTTACATCTATGTTTGCCAGTATTCTTTTTCTTCACTGCATTTGTTGGCAAACTACCATCACCAACTGTGGATCAGTGAAATAGCGTTTAACCAATGACATGTGATGTGAATCATGCATCTCATGCCCTGAATGCTGGCCTTGTTTGCATGTGCGACACACATAGAACAATATGCAAATGCTCATGACCATATTGCTCCATAGCACTACTAACGGTTTAAAGCTTCACTGGGAGCCTTTGACTGATTGTGTTTGTGTATTCTCTTCATATAAGTAAGTAGTTCCTGGACAATGACTGTCTGTTTGAGGGTTATTGAGTTGAGTTGAAGGTAGGAAGACAAAGACAACACAAAGCCATGTGTCTGAGCTGTGTAGCCGATGTATCTGTGTATGCGTCAGCCTGAGCTCATTCTGGATTACAGCAGTGACTCTGATCCAGATTGTAACAATGCTTGGACATCTTCATTCATCTGCTTAGCTCAGTGAGGAAGGAGAAATGGACCCAGTGAAGGATGAATGATGGATTAAATCTGCTGAGTGAGAACACACGTGTGAACCCGTGTGAGCTTCAGCGGGCACTTTCTCACACCATAAGAGAAGGTCAGATACATGCAGTGACGGTGGGGACTTTAACTTGGATTTCTGTGCAGATGTGTTTTCTGTTTGTGTGGGGGATGACCCAAAGGTCGACACTGGTCAGGGTGATTGTCAGAGAGCTGAAATGTCTACTGAAGGCTGGTGAGTCATCTGCTGACCTCTGTCAGTACCAATATGGTCTCACAGGGCATCAGAACACAGATGTCAGCAAATTAGAAAATAGAGCATCATGCACTGCAGCCAGTAACCACTACATCTGACATTGGGGTGAAAGTGACAGATCTACTGAACCTTAGAGTTTCTCAACAATTAATTCAAAGTTGATTGATTTTTTGAGGAAACTTCTGTTGGAGAAATGCCTTATCTGAATTATTAACAGCTGTGAGTGGAAACACAGCATCAAGTCATCTGGCATCACTCCTATTCTTCTTTAAGCTTTCTGCACATTAGCTTTTGTGTTTTATTTGTTCTTCTCACAGCTTTGAATAGACAATTTGTCTATTTTCTCCAGAGCAATGAGTGGGCTGGCCATGAATGAATGGATGCTTCTTACAATATCCGTGAGACCTTAAAAGTTCCTGTGGTGGGACGAATTATATAGATAAACAGTCTTATCTATTCCTGTTTCTGTGGAATTTTTCTTGTATTTCTTCTTGAGTCTCAAGAGGGTTTCATTCATTACAGAGAAGACAATCATATTTCTCCTACAGAAATCCACCAGCATTAGAGCTGACTATCTGGCAACTTACTAACGTGCTTATAAATGTAGCCATACATAACACAGGTTAAGATTTGGGTATCAAGAAATGAAAGCCCTGTGTCCCATAACTTTTAGTCCTCTATTTGGAGTTCAGCATTAATGACAGAGCCATGTGACACTATTGGCTCAAACACATGTTTCAGGGATGGTATAGACATGTTAATAAATGTTCTCTGATTTTCAGAGCCTCCGCAGCAACTTCACAACAACTCCTCTGATTGGCATGGTGACAAGTGACTTAGCAGAGTGTGATTAGTCACTGTATTCGCACGTCTGCGTTTGGTGTAAATATTTGGTCTGGATAAAATGGAGGAGAAGAAACAGCCAGCTACACAATGTGATATCATGACTACATTAGTGGTACATCAAACTACCATTAGTTGTTAAAGTTGTTATTGTTAATGGTAAATAAATTAACTGTTACAGTTAGAGTTATGTGATTTACTTAGGTCGGAATAATCAATAATACATTTACAGTGAGTCATTAAAGAAAAGGCAAAATGACAGGTTGGCTCTGGCATCACAGGAAGAAGCAAATACAAAGTCCTTTCAGCGTGACTTACTCCTGTGGTCAAAAACAAGTCCCATTTATGTGGCAAGAGTTCAAAAAACGGTAGGCAGTGAGTTTCATAGTACATCTGTCACACTCAGGAAATAAAGAATTGGACCCAAATGCTTACAGAAGAAAGCAGCATAATGATTTCAGTTATTCATTGATGAGATAACTCACAGCCAGACACTGGCAAGCAGGTACAGGTCCAGCTAAACGTGCAAAAATTAGATACTCAAAAAACAAAAGCACAAAGCAAGAAGCCAACAAAGCAACAACCATGAACTGGTGGAGAAACAAGCAGGGAAGCTAAGGTGAGGGGAACTAGGTGATTGGATGGCAGATGGGAGTGGCAGGATCAGGAATAACAACATCATAGACACAGCAGTTGGACATTTACACAGGTAACATGATTAAATTTGTGTCATCAATACTTCTGACCCCTTTCACACTAGACAAAACCCACTAACACCGATTAACATCTGGCTGTTGTCTTTAGTTGAAATGGATACAACTGGCAAAAGTCACAGGGTCGCAGTTTCCAATCGGTTGTGATGGAAACATGACACTATTTTCCAACCTTTTCTTCTGCTATGCTATTACATGCGTTGAAGTTAAGGAATTTCTGTCCTCATTCAACAGCGCTCGAACATCATTCAGTTGCCGCTGGGTTCAAAAGAGAGACTGAAGTATAAGGTATAAAAAAGTAAAGACAGTCACTGGCCTCCACATCAGTACCTGATCTGTGCCGTCTATGGGCAACTCTCAACAGCGATGAGAAAGAAGTGAGATATCTCACTCCTTGACAACTTCCAATCATCAGCTCCATAAAAAAGGATGTGTCTAATTCAGAATTGTATTAAGACTTCTTCAGTAGGGAATATGATGCCCTGCTTTTTTTTTTGTGTTTCTTGTTTTTCTGTCATGTTTGGGACAAATGTGACACATCAGAAAAAAACAGAAGCGCAAATTCAGCTATTGGCAAGGGAAAAGGAGTCAGTTGGCTATTTTAGTAGGTTTAGCAGTGTTTGAAGATCCTTTACATGTAAAAAGGTTGTAAGTTTGGTCTGCTTGTTGTGCTCAAACACCTGGCTGTGATTACTTCTTTATCTTGGTAGAATAATTCAAAGGGAGGAAACGTGGATGACCTCCACCACAGGAATAAAAGGAACTGCAAATGTTGAGATATTGCACTATTTCTGCACAAAGTTGCACCCATTCAGCTCAGCAGATTATCTGTTGAACTCCTAAATGTTGCCAGCAATGAGGCAGGGAAGAGCGCTGAGACTGAATCTAAACAATATCCTTACAAATTGTAAAACCAACAGTGATCTGACAGACTGCAGAGCTGAGGGGAGCTGCAGAGTCCCTGTGGGTTCATCACTATGAGTCACCCATTTCCCATTACATGAAAACATTCTTTCTGTTGTTAATATAAAAAAATATTGTTTAGTTCAGCTGGGAACGTGTAGTTGACACGAGTGTGTCAGACCCCTTCCCCGTGCTCTGTGTACCGAGGGGGAGTTGAGGACGACGCATCAAAATGAGTAATGACACCTTCACATGACTCTAGACAAACTTCAGGCGAATCATGATTTTCAGGCCAAGTTAAATCAGTTTACCCTTTTTGTCAAATTTGTAACCAATCAGCTAACTATCACCCCACCACTCTCATTCCACCATCCTCACCTCGGAAGGGATCATAGCTGTATATTGGCTGGAGTTGTGTCTCCTGTAACCCAGGCAACAAGAGCTCTAAAAATAACTTGGGACCCAATGTAGATCAGCCATTTCACCATGGCCTGTAATTCCGCACATCTAAAGAGAAGTATGTTTGAAGCGCTCCACAATTACAGCCAGTCTTATTGTCTCTTACCTTTGTCTTTACATGATAAAATGTTCACGTGTGTCTTGACTCCATATTACAGGCATAACCGCTTATATTTGCAATTTAAGTCCAGAAATGAAGGTTAAGGTAAATGTGTTGTATTTTGTTTAGGCCAGTTTACAGATCAGGATGTGTAACACTGTGATCTTCAAGAGATAATTCAATTTAACAATAGTATAAATTAACTGTATATATATATATATATATATATTGTTTTTACTGTCATGTTTGCTTAAGTTTAGGGGTCTGTGAATACTTCTAATAGAATGTGCGGTTTATCCAGATTGACCAGAAATAAATCAGATAATTGATCAAACGATATTCAACTCTATTGAATTGCACCTGGGCTAATAAAAGCAACAATAACTGGGTGCCTACCTACCAATAGAAATTAGTGAGAAAATGTGTTTTCTTTCCACTATTTTGGATGAAGTGGCCGTTTAACACTCCTATTGGGAAAGTGTTCCTTCTTTAATGAATATATGGATCCGAGTCTAAATATAATCAGCCATAGTTGATCATATTACTTCAGCATATACCATACATGACATCTATATGATATCTAGTAATGTGATACAACTTATATGATGCAGTAATGGAGATACAGTGATGAAAAATTAAGCTTTTTAAACCTTGTGGCTAGTATTTCAGAAGCAGGCTGTTATTACACAAGCATTTAAAAGGATTTTCGCTCACAGAACAGTTATTCTGCTAAACATCATGTTTTTTAATTCATAAATAAATATTTGGTTTATAAATGTTAATTTCTCAAATCATAGAGGTCTACTTACTTGTGTAAGACTGCGATCTCATTCTCAATGCTGTTTTCCTTTCCCTCTAATGCCTTCTTGGGGATACACTTGATAGCCACCAACTTCTGGGTCCTCTTCTCCTCAGCCAGGACCACCTCAGAGAAAGCTCCCCTGAAACACAAACACACAGGTCAGTCTGTCCGACCTCAGTACATTTATCTTCGGGTGTTGAGGCAGAGCTGTGTGACAGTCTGGAAAGAAAAAAGGAAAAAACTCCTGCTCTAAATTGGCCCGAACTTTTGTGATAACTTGGCAGCATACAACTAAGTGCTGGTAGAAATTGTAGCCTGCTGATGCCAGGTTGTGTTTATTTTAAACTTCAGCCTCCTCCTGAAGTCTTTGGGGCTGCTGCTGCTGCTGAGTCAAGCTTTGGAGAGGGAACAACTTAGTGGGATGATTTGGTAGCACAGGTATAAAATGCTGAGGTGCATCTTTGTGATGACATTTTGATACTGGCCCAAAACTCTTTCTTTCTTTCAGCATGTTTTATTGATGTGGCAGTTAATAAAACTGCACTGTTTTGACAGATTTTTACAACGTTCAATAATTTTCTTATAAATCAGGATTTTTTGTGTGTGTGCACGCGTGTGTGTGTGTTTCAGCCAGTGTAGTTCAGTAGTTTATATGAAGGCATATATGTATGTGGATGATACAGTTCACCATAGCTAGGTTCATAAATATAATACAACAATATATGTATCATATATACAAATATGATACAACAAAGCATCTTACTCCATGTATTATTCAAATTTAGCACATAACACTGAACAGTGAGCGGTTTTATGCTAGATTGTGACAAGCTGAAGTATGCACAGCTACTATATGGATTGGCCCTGACACCTTCTTCAATAAACAGCCACATTTCTCTCTCGTTCGCTCTCTCTGTGTCTCCCTGCCAACAAAAATCAATACTGGAAAACAAGCAGCAAAAAAAGCTCAAACTAGCATTAAAAAATGTTTAGCATTTTCCCATGACCCGTTTAACAGCAGAGGCAGACATTTCTTACGACCTCTGGCGTTTTGGCTGAGCTCCAGAGATTTCTGACTGAGATCCAAAAAGCTGCAGAAAAACAATACGGAACCCTGACCCACAATTTTCAACTGAACATTACAACAATAAAATAGCAGTGGTAGTAGTACAACTGCACAAGGCGTGGAGCAGGAAGGAAAGGAACCGTCGAACATGAATACTGATTTAGTCAAGTGTGAGCAAATTGTGACAGAAATGCTGGAGGACAAGCAGCATAGGAGCCTACATTATACCTAGGCTACAGATGATTTATGGTTAATAGGGTCACAAGGAGGAGCTTTCATACACTGCGATCTGCTTTTTCTATTTTATTTCACACACCTTTAGTCGTAGACCTCCTTGAGGCATAAAGGGAAAACAGAGAACGAAGAAACACTCAAGTGTATATAAAGGCACTCCAGTAGCTAGTCGCAATGCAAAACATCTGTGCATCCTGTTAACTTATGCTGTGTTTACGTCACAGATTGTAGCGATTGTGGCAATTACCATGTTTACAACTCGTCAGTGCATTTCACCAGACAATTCGCGTGATTGCAGAGTTGGACACGTGCGGGTAAAAAAAAAAAAAGAAGTGAACTGGCTGATGTGAGGTATCTGTATTTGTTCTGGTTTTCTGTATTATTAAGTGCCAACTTGGATGTTTAACTTGGAGGTTAACGTAAATGCTACTTGCAAATTGGACATTGGTAGTTACCGTAATTAAGAAAAAGCATGACAAACTTACACCGTCCCAGCCAGGAAAGTCATTCTTTAAGTAACACACTGTGTGAAGTGTCAACTGCACTGTGTGAGGTTTCATACAAACCATTAAAAGCTCCAACTTGTGTTCATGGTTCACCTCATCTGAAGAAAACAAAATTGCTGGATAAGTGTGGTTCAATTCTTACAGGGACATTTTCTTATCAGATTTCACTCGTACTTCCTCTGATGTTCTGCTCCCAAGCAGCCATTAACTCAACTTGTGGTGAACAAATGCATGTTTGTTTTGGAACAGTCCAGCATCTATTCAGTACATTAACAATGCTGCCAGCAATTGTTGGCTGTATCCACATGTTGAAGCACGTCTCTGCCCCCGACCCCAAAAAAGAAAAAAAACATGTGGTTCTATGGTTAAAGCTGCAATATGGACATTGATCAAGTCATCTGAATTTCTGCATCACTGTTGGAAATCATACAAAGACACAAAGATGAGACAATCTCATAAAAACTACTTACTGGGAAATTTTTTAAAGGTTTGAAATATTGTGAAATACTTCCCCTGAAGTTACAGTATGTCATTAATACAAACACCTAAGGGTGTTTGAATGTGTGCTGTATATTTGGTGTCTGCATATGTGTCTTTGTGTGTGTGTATGTGTGTGTGTGTGGGTGGGGTGGGGATGTCATCTGTCAGTTCTTGCCAAACAGTATCTCATCGGCCACATATAGCTGCATGTGTGGGCAGAGAGGAACCACAACCTTCCAGTCCCTGGCTTTGTAGACACTTTATCAGCTTTACCAAAACAAGAAAGATCTGGTTCCATGCCAATGTGACCAGAAAAGAAAGGACGTGACTCCAGACCACAGCCCCTCTATTTCGTTTTCTCCACAGCTACAATATGTGAACCTCAGCACTGAAGATTACTGATGTTTTGATCCACAGTGTGTTTGACTACTTATATGTAGATCATAGTTATTTGACAACTGTGTTACTCAACTTTGAACTTAGAAATTGTTCTCTTCACCTCAGGCAGACACTGTGGGTGCTTCAACAGGAAAATAAGTGGGGAAAAAATTTACTTTCTGAATTGCAATGTATATACTTAATGTATACACCATTGTAATGGTTACTGCATTTATTTATAGAAAGCAGCCTTTATAATTTAAAAAAATATCATCAAGACATGATTCTTGCAAATGTCTCATACTTTCAGGAACCCCCAACCCCAAGATTGAGAATCTCTCAAGGCAAGTCTAAAAGGTGTCAAAGGAAAGCATGTACAAAAATGATATAGCAAAATGTACAGTAAAGTTAAATAAGGAGCAATTACTACTATCTTACTTACCGTGTTAAAAAAGTATATTTATTCCCTGTCAGGCTTTATCAACACGATCTCAAAGCACAGAACACCTAACCCATTTCCAGATCAAAGTGACAATTATCCTGACACTGAGGCCTTATGGTCACATCTCAAAAGAAAGTAAAACTGCCACAGAAAGGCCATTAGTTTTGGCAGAAATCCAGCTGTGTGGAGGAGGTTGTCAGAGCTGCAAATTCCTTTGTAGCATCTGGAGGATTTAGTTGACATTCTCCATGCACCCACCACTGACAGACCGAGGGGCTCTGGGGAAGTGTCACACAGTGGTTCACACAAACATTGGGAAAATCTGAGAACACTAATGTGTATTTGACTATGGAGAGTCACATTGTCAGTCTGTTATTTTGGTAATGACACACTTCTTTGTCTTGTGAAATAATGACATAATTAGAATTGTACAGACTTTTAATTGTTTAAGATGGGTTTATGTCAACATTTATAAGTGGTATTATAAAAAATTCAACTGGTTGCACCTCTGGCTCCTAATTGCTTTCACTTACAAACCAAGTGAAACAACAAACCTAGTTCAGCTCGACTCTATATAATGGCTGTGCAAAATCGTTTGTAAGAAGCAGAAGCTATTTATCCCTGACTTCCTGTCAGCAAATGGCACCACACATTGTTTACATTAAGCCCCAGGAGATACTTCCTTCTTTCTGAATTTCAGCAGACTGTAGGGTTACATTTTCATTGCGCCAGGCAACAATCTCTAACACAACACCTTTTAAAACAACAGATTCCACATATTGTGGACTACGCAACAGTTCCATAAAACAAGCCTTTCTGCCAATGACACTGTTTATTCTGGGCACGATAGCAATTATCATAACTCTATTAGCTGGCAATCGTTGGCTTAGTTATACTGCCAAAATGTTTTTCCCACATTAACAACTCAGTGTTGTGTTACCAAAATGGTAAACTCTGAGCTTAGATGGATTTTCACTAGCACTGATGAAGAAAGGGAAATGCTACCTTATTTAAAACCTGTCTTTCAACAGTTATATTGTGGAAAGCCACTTTATTTCAACTACAGGGATGGAACAGAAGAAGAACAAGTCTTTTGAGAGGCTGTGGGACAAATGTTACACAAAGCTTAGTGATTACTTGACATCTCTTCAAAATGCTCCCCCTCAAAGCACAGCGTTGGCTCTAAAATCAGAAAGAGAGGCAAAAAAATACCTTCTAGTGGAGAAAAAAACCCAAAGCTAAAGTCTGCTTGCTGCTGACACAGCACAGACTCAAAAAATAAGAAGAGCATAATTGTGCTGAATATTTGATGGGTGCCGAGTAGTGTAGTGAGTTTGCTGAGAGCTTAATCCTTGCAAAGGTTTCAGCTGGATTATAAGGTAAACAACCGTGTTTACTGAGCTGTTCCTGTTCTTAACAGGACATTCTTATCACCACCGTGGGAGTGTCCAGGAAGAGGACACACACGCACGCACACACACACACACACGCACACACACACACACACACACACACACACACACACACACACACACACACACACAGGTGTCTGCAGGGCCTTTCTTAGCTGTAGCATGACAGGAGAGAGAAGCACTTTGCCTCCTCTCTTTCACTTCTCTTTCTATCTCCTGTCTGTTGAGTCTCCCCCATCTATTCATTTCCTTCATCAGGCAGCCATCTCTCACTCTGTCCATCTTACTCTCGGCCCGCTCAGTCGTCACCTCCTCTCTCTTTCTTTGATACTCTGTTCTTTTTCTTTGTACCGAGTGGTGGGCGCTGACAGCTCTGGCAAAGACAAAGTGCTGATGCTGGGCTTAAAAGTGACCGCCCCTGTCCTGCAGCCACACAGCTGGGGAGCCAGAGATCCATCACCCCATGGCATACCTAGAGCAGCATGACGACGGAGGACATATTGGGGTGTGAGAGCAGGTGGAAGGAGAGTAATTGGAAGAATAACAACAACACATTCTGCAAACCAAGATTTACCTCCCCACTGTAGTGTGTCAACAGGAATTTAGTGTATGACCTGCAAAATATTTGTGAAGTAGCAACATAGGGGTGGACAATTAATAAACATTTATCAGTTGCCATATTTATTCTTTTTTTGTTTTTGTTTTTAAATATGTATATTAACTCCAGTGTGAAAGTAAATGACATTTTCAATCAGTTTAAAATATCCAACTGCAATAAAATGATTCAGTTCCAAAGATTTACAGTGTTGGTAATTGTGATAAATAATTGTCACCTTAATATATTAATCAGGCCATTATGCCATGTATCACTAGAAAGCTTAGATTATTGTGTTTCTATGTATGCAACCCATTTCAAGATAAAAACCTTGGCAGCCCGGTACAAACAACAAACTAACAAACTAGCATGTGCAAAGTTTTGCCAACTCACCAATACAATGTCTGGATGTTTCAGTAGTGCATCAACCTCCAACAAAAAGTATTTTCTAATTCCCAAATGTCAATAGATCCATTTCAGTCACATATTTTGTCTTAAAGACAGAATTCCATGAAAGCTCATTGGAGCCTCTTTGCCTGCCCTAGAGCCTATACCAGTCAGTGAGTGATTGTGATGTGACGCACTCTCTATTATTTCTCCTCTCTCTTGAACCACTTACACACCAGCTTCAGGATAATTGATGCACCGTGTAGCCAATGAGATTTCAAATCTGCAAAATTGCATTTGTTTTGCCAGGTGCCTGAATATTTACAAACATGTTAAGTCTCAATTTTCAGTGATATTGTTATCTAAGTAGAGGTTGGACCATGCAAGATCATATTTGATCTGACCCATTGTGTTTTCAAGCTAATATGGGCACTTATAGGTCATCCTCAGGCTTATTGTTGCATTAAAAAAATTTGGTTAGAAAAATAAATACAATTTCAGTGTGTTCAAACTTCAATAGATTAATGACAGAAGCACTTTCAGCATTCCTTATGGCTAGAGAGGGGAAAAACAATTCAGTTGTTAACCTTTCAGAAGAGCCCAGAACCAAGCCTGTATTCTAGATGGGTCAACAACATCGTGAATTTACTTTGGGCTCGACTGGGATAGTTTATACAATTATCAAGGAATAATTCAAGCTCAAGCATACAGTATTGCCTACCTGACCAATAAAACACCTCTGTCAAGGAACAACTGGCTGGTTCTCAAGATCATTAGTCAGCTCCCATGGTGATCAAGATCTATGGGTCATTCCATACCAACCTACCATGGGCCTCCCAGTTCATGTTATGGATTTCCTGGAAAAAGATATATGTTTAAACCTCTATTAAATATATGTGAACCTGCAAAATCCTATAGCTGTGTTCCAAGTACCTTTTAAGTCATGATCTTTGTTTATGTTTGGCCGTCAGAGCTAAATGTAAGCATTTTGTTGTTGTTTTCTACTGGATTGGGTTGAAATTAGTCCTGAACATACAAGAGACCCTAAGGACACCCAGCATCATGTTTTCATTTAAATAGTTGTTGCTGAATTGTTATAGTAATCAAATTATTAACAGAAAGTCAATACCAGGATGAAGAAACTGTCATTTTCAAAAATTAAAATCTCCACCAATTTTCACTTTCTTGCAACCAAATTTGGTTCTGTGTAGTATTGATGTAGTTCTATCACACCTAGAAGTTATTTGGGTCTGCATAAAAAATGCAGATCTTGCATAAATTGCTTCGGAGCTGAAAAACAGTTTTTGGGTTATTTTGACCGTAGATTTTCACAAGAAAGATTTTACTTATTTTTGACTTTATATATAGAATTCAAAGATGCTGTATTACTTCATCATTTATACATTTTCTAAACTAGCCAATTTTCGCACTATACACTAGCTGTACCATCATATTCAGTGATTTTATTTCATCTAGATATTTGTACTGTGTTGACTTCAAGGTTTTGTTCTGTAACCTACTGAGCCCATTTTTCATTGGGTTCTGGAAATTTGCAAGTTACATCTTGTAATGGTTTGATTTATTGTAGACTAGATCATGTCGTCACGTTCTCTGTGTCTCAACATTTTAATCATAATTCCTTACACATACAATATACACAGTACACATATACTATTACATGATTTTAAACTATCTGTGCTAATTTCTAACATAATCAAGTTGCACCTTAACCAAAGCAGTAACGGATTGCCAAATAACCACAAAAAATTCACTTAGATCCTTTAATAAAGTACCAATACCACACTGGAAATACTCCACAAGTGCAACTTCTGCTTTCAAAGACTTTTGTAGGTAAGGTTGAAGTTATATACTTACTTGAGTATGTCTGAAATATCAAAAGTAAAACTACTCATTGTGCAGTGAAATGTTCATAATTTATATCTGATGCTTTTGGACTAATATTACCGCTGTATTAATGCATATGTAGGAACATTTCCTCTTGTCTCCTCATCACAAGAGGCCCTGTATTGGCCTCTGAATTCAACTTTAACATACTTTGCTTTTTCCCCCTTTTGAACTTTTGCCCTGGCAAGAAGATGACACTATGCCTGCCATAAGCAGCTCTCCTGATTCTCAAATGGAGTCACCATTTGCCATTTCTTCCCCCTTCCACAGGATCATAACTCTCGTTCTCAGGTCAAACAGACACTCGACACCCAGGTTCAAGATCTAAGCATCTGGATTTGGGGAACGAGACTGTTGTCACAAAAGATGTGTTGATAATTAAGTGCCTTTTTTGATTGTAAATTAGAAAAAGATGGTCACTAGATCTGTCGTTTCTCCTTTGATATGGCAGTCACTCCTTCCAGGGGAAACAGTGCTCTGAGACCAACATCTGGTGTTGATCCCTTTCTTCAGCTACAGTATAATTTACGATGTTTATGTTAAAAGCTGTTTGCATTCCAAACTACAGCAGAAGCCAGGACACTATGATTTCAAGTTATATCCTGGATGAGCATTAAACCAGAATTTC